>CM035801.1:3309735-3377235 GCA_020466265.1 Siphamia tubifer
GTGTGTTCTCCAAATAACACTCAAGTATGACAGTGTTGTCAAAGAGACGTCCACATGGAAGGACAGGGTGGAGGACAGAGCAGTGTGGACGTGCTGAGGCCTTTACTGACGGGACAGTAAAAACACAGGAGGTGGTCAGTGCAGACGCTCAGTTATACTCTACATGAAGTGGAAATAGCCCACGGTTCCACTTAGTGTTTATCTTTAATGAGGTCTCACTATGCTCTGCCATTTAGATGCTGTTGCCATGGAAGCTGTGGCCATAGCGATGACTGCAGTGAGGACATTGATGCCTCACTTTAAATTCATGCTCTTACACGAACACTTTACTTTACCTTTATACATTTGAATGGTTATGTTAGATAAGAATATTAATACTACTACTACTACTACTACTACTACGAGTACTACTACTACTACTACTACGACTACTACTACTACTACTACTACTACTACTACTACTACTACGAGTACTACTACTACTACTACTACTACTACTGCTACTTCTACTACTACTACTACTACTACTACTACTACTACTACTACTACTACTACTACTACTACTACTACGAGTACTACTACTACTACTACTACTACTACTACTACTGCTACTTCTACTACTACTACTACTACTACTACTACTACTACTACGACTACGAGTACTACTACTACTACTACTACTACTATTGCTACTTCTACTACTACTACTACTACTACTACTACTACTACTACTACTACTACTACGAGTACTACTACTACTACTACTACTACTACTGCTACTTCTACTACTACTACTACTACTACTACTACTACGAGTACTACTACTACTACTACTACTACTACTGCTACTTCTACTACTACTCCTGCCACTACTACTACTACTACTACTACTACTCCTGCTACTACTACTGCTACTACTACTACTACTACTACTACTACTACTACTACTACTACTGCTACTGCTACTGCTACTACTACTACTACTACTGCTACTACTCCTGCTACTACTACTACTGCTACTACTACTGCTACTACTACTACTACTCCTGCTACTACTACTGCTACTACTACTACTACTACTACTACTACTACTACTGCTACTGCTACTGCTACTGCTACTGCTACTGCTACTACTACTACTACTACTGCTACTACTCCTGCTACTACTACTGCTACTACTACTGCTACTACTACTACTACTACTACTACTGCTACTGCTACTACTACTACTACTACTACTACTACTACTACTACTAGTACTGCTACTGCTACTACTACTACTACTGCTACTGCTACTACTATTACAACTACTACTGCTACTGCTACTGCTACTACTACTACTACTGCTACTGCTACTACTATTACAACTACTACTGCTACTGCTACTACTACTACTACTACTACTACTACTAATAATAATAATAATTGGGAAACACTGACCTATTTTATACAATAATATAACTTAAGTCATTGTATTTTATATTGTACAGTGGTGCCTCTACTTACGACATTAATTCGTTACAGAAGTGTTTTCATGCCATGAAATGTTCCGAAATGTCCCCTCAAACCTTTTAAGATTCATAAAAAATTACCAATTTTGTATGAAATATGTGTTAAAAGAAAATGGAGATTTAGATTTTAGCCCGTCCAGGCTAACACCAGCTGTTGTTAGTGTAGATACAACCACCGTCCCCCTGGGTTTTACCTGTGAGAGCATGGATTCTGTCAGATCTGAATATTGTTAGCATGTCCAGGCTAATGTGGGTGTCTGGGACAGAAGAGTTGATTAAGGTCTGGGTGAGAATGAGGATGCATCAGTCTGGTGGATCATGTTTGGTGTTTAAATCTAGTCCACTGTGTTATCCAGTGAGCGTATGTTAGCGTTGGAAGCGGCAGTAAAGTTTAGCGCCGAAGACATGTCTCGCCCAGGGTGCAAATCAGGCCAGGTCCTACCCTGCGCTCGACGGTGTCTCTGGACTCATCACTAGTGAGAGCGCAACAATCTAACAGCTACTGGAATATCCATGGATTCCACAGAACACACTTTAACCAGCGACCAATGAACTAAACCCAAACACACCCCACAGCAGATGGTGGTGCTTCCGTCCTGACGACACATTCTACAGTCAGTGTTTCATACCATGATGTTACCTGACGTTACTCCAAACCATGCAGTTTATTTTAGTCCCACTCGTCTTACCCTCCAGCAGGTAAATGAACCTGTACTTTCTCCCACTGACTCACTCGTAACATAAACACCAACAAACCATCATGTTTTTACATTAAATATTTATTAAACTTTTTAAATTGTTTAATTCTAATCAAATATAAGCAGTCTGTTTATCCTATAGTTTTCTTACATTGAGTATTGCATATAATTATTAAGAAATTATGAAAAATCATCTTCTGTTTTCAACTTTGACCTTTTTTTTCCCTTCCTAGTATTTATGATGGTGGTGAATTTCAGTGAGTGACTAAAGGACACACAAGCCAACAGCAACACATGTATTAAAAAAAGATTTACTTCTATACACAGGAGGAAAAACCCAGGTAAAGAAAAGAATTCTTCATATTTGCTCCAGCAGCTAATCCTAATGAGTACACTCCTGACGCCAGTTGAGCTAATTAGTGAAATCACCTGTTGATGGAACATGTGATGGTTTCAGTGCAGTTTAATAAAGGCCAGTAGTTTAACAGGTCATCCACACATGAACGTGCACTGAAAAGTTTCCAAACTGTGGTAAGTTTATGCGTTATAGTTTATTTAATAATACAACTTCATTAAATATGTCTGTTCAGTTAAGAAGACACTGGTTAGATTTACTGAGATAAAGTTATTATTATTATTTTTTACTGCATTTGCTTGAATATCTTTTAGGTTTTGTTGGACACCACTTCAAACTTTAGTTTCAAAGCTTCTATAATTAAAAAGGCAACAGGACTGTTGAATATGTGGCTGCTTATTTAATCACATGAAAAGGGAAACTTTAACATTAAATGTCTCACATTATTCACACAGTAAAATGGCATAAAGGCAAGGCAAATGTATTTGTATATCACATGTACAGGACAACTCAAGGTGCTTTACACAAAAACAGAAACAGAAGAAAATTAAAATGATAAAGATGCATTAAAAGACAATTAAAATCAAGACATAAAAACATTTTAAAGCAAATAATTTAAGTAAAAGCTCCAGTGAACAATAATGTTTTCATCTGATTTAAATGAACTGACTGTTTGAGCAGACCTCAGGTATTAACACTAGTTAACACTAGTTAACACTAGTTAACAGTAGTTGTCAGACCTCAGGTATTAACACTAGTTAACACTAGTTAACACTAGTTGTCAGACCTCAGGTGTTAACAGTAGTTAACACTAGTTAACAGTAGTTGTCAGACCTCAGGTATCCAGGTAGTTTGTTCCACAGTTGAGGAGCAGAGTAACAGAATGATGCATCACTAGAGTTAAATACTGAGATGCTGATCCTTTCATTGAAGACTTTTCCACTTCCTAGTGAGTACAGTCTACAGTTTATTAGAATTTTAGTTTTACACGGACATCACTCATTCAATTTTTTATGAAATGCTTTTTCATAAATATCCTTATGCTTTAAAATATAGTATTTTACTGTAGTTCATTCATTAAATCACACAAGATTTACACTGTACAAAACAAAAACTCAAACCACAGGTGATGGTTCCATCTGCAGTTTAATGAAGGCCAGTAGTTTAGGAGGTCATCCACACGCATGAACATGCACTGAAAACTGTCACACCTGGAATAAACTATGATTTATTTAATACAACTTCATCAAATATCCTGAAGTTAAAAACTAAGTGGTTAAATTCACTAGAAAAAGGTTGTTTTTTTTTTTTATTACATTTGCTTGAATTTCTCCAAGGTCTTGCCAACAGGATTGTTGATTACATAGCTGTTTAATGATCACTAATGACATGCTTCCTTTTTGAATGGGAACCTTTCCTCGTCCTTGAACCGTCACCTTATCGTGGTGGAGGGGTGTGAGAGCCCTGGTTATCGACATGACGGGTTCATTCAAGGCCAGGGGTGTCCTGCATGTTTTAGATGGTTCCATCTTTCACATGATTGAGTTTTAACTCCTGAGATGAGCAGTTCTATGGTAAAAATGTAAATTGAATGAGCAAGAATGGCCAAAGGCATCAAACAAAATTAAGGATAAAAAAAACAAACTTAAACAAGTAAGCGACAAAACGAACAAATTATAACATGGAAAAATGTGCAAAAAATAAAGAACTAGTATGGCTGGATGGGCTGTTTTTTTTAAAATACTTTCATGGAACATTTTTCCATGTCAATTCAAATTTTTTAAATGCATTTTTATTTAAATTTGTTCCAGTTGTCTTATGTTCATGTTACTAATTTTTTTTTTTTCAGTTTATTGATGACTTTGGATGTTTTTAAAAAAATTTATTTTTTACTGTGGAACTGCTAAAGTCACAGGAGTTAATTAAAGGGATAATTGAATCATGTGTATGAGGGAAAATCTAAAACATGCAGAACACCGGCCCTTGAGGACTGGAGTTTGACACCAATGTCTGAGGCACAGATGGTTCATCCACCTCCAAAGAGTAAAGTCCTGCCATGTATTGGTTCTTCCTGTTCACTTCATACAGGTGAGTCCATCGACCTGTCGACTGTCCATCGACCTGTCGACTGTCCATCGACCTGTCGACTGTCCATCGACCTGTCGACTGTCCATCGACCTGTCGACTGTCCTCGACCTGGATGAGCAGTTGTGTAGTTGGAACAAATACATGGCAGGACTCTTGCTTCTGGTGCTGGATCACCCAACTCTGGGTCAGACTACCTGGACCAGATGGTTACCGGGGTCCCACCCTGGAGCCAGGCCTGGGGTCTGTGGGTGTGCACCCGGTGGCCAGGCCTCTATCCATGGGGTCCAGCTGGGTCCAACCCGCTCGAGGACATGGGATCGTCTCATGGGCCCACCATCTGCCAGGGGTCAAATTGTGCGATGGGGAATGCTTTGAATTTTCCGGTACATTCCAACTCATCATGGTAAGTTAAAAACTACAGCACGTTTTAGTTTTACATAAAAGGAACTCATTTACATTTTTAGGAAATTCTTTCTCTTAAATATCTTTACGCTTTATGTATTTTGCTGTCGCACCAAATACAGGATCCAATGGTCAACGATGAAGACGACACTAAACCAGTTCAACTCACACAAGACTTGAACTCTACAAAATAAAACCTCAAACCCAAGGAACAAGAAAACCTGTACTTTACAAAAACAATGACAGAATTGCAAACAGACGCTCGACAAGAGATGGTCGATGATGTCCTGGGACCAAATTTACCAGGAAATAATTTTTACATCAAACCTACCTTACTGCACATCAATCTACAGGTGTTTGTGTGCACTTGTTGTTCTTTAGATAGTTTTTTTTTTTTTTTAGCTAAAGAGTGCATGTGTACATTTAATTCACATTTGTTATGTACATAAATACCAAAGCATTTTTTAATGTCGAATTAATATTTTTTAAATGTATTTGCCCAACAGATGCCAGTGAGTCTAAATCAACAGCTGTATCGAACAGCAGTGATGGTGATGTCATGAAGTTACTTGGTTCCATTATCTTCAGACATTATTGGTTCAAAATTAACCTTTGTCTTGTGTTTATCAAATTAATTTTTTCAGAGCCCACCAGCGATCATGCTGAAGATTTACAGACTGACTCAACCGCTGGTATTTTTAATAATAATTTTCAGTAGAAGTGAAATCTTTAATTTTGTATTTTACGGTCCTTTCAAATGATCCGAACACATCCACTGAAAACTAATGACTTCTATTGTTGTGAATGTGGTAAACGTTTTCAGATTGCAGGTGTTTTTTTTTTTGTTTTTTTTTTGGTCTGGGTAAATGTATGAGTGGTGAAGGTCATTGTTTTTGGGTTCATCTGGACACCTGTAGACGTTAGCGTCCAGCTCATACATTACCAACAGCAGTGGTCACTGGTCAGTCATTCATAAACGGCTGAAGTAGATGGAACGTCTGAGATTCACACTCAGGAAAAGTGAGCTGGTTAAACCGACACTTTAAATGTTTGTTTACACTAAATGTCTCACATTCTTGACCCTAGAAAATGGCATCACTGAGTAAAACTGAGATGGGAAACCTTTAATTGAGGAATTGTCCAGTGCAGGGTGACCTAGACAACTACAGTACGGTAGTTGAGCGGTTCGCTCCGTCTTCACAGCAGACCCGGGTTCCATTCCTGGACCATGTGAGCTTTTAGAGTTTACATGTTTCTCTCCCTGTGTCCGGATGGTTTCCTGCAGGTGCTCTGGCTTCCTCCTATCACCCAATATGTCTGTTAGGGTAAAAATCCTAAAGCCAGGTACCTGACCATGAGCCTGGCTCCATGTCTGGAGATAAGCCCCGGGTGCCACTGGGTGGAGCCCACTGCTCCTTGGAAGGATCAGTTAAATGCAGAGGATGAATTTCGTTGGACAACTGTCCTCTTACATGGTGAGTAGAACCTACAGTACATTTGACTTTTACACAAGTAACTAGTTTACATTTTCATAAATATCCTTGTGCTTTACATCGTATTCTACCAAATTCAGGAACCAATGGTCAACAATGAAGACGAACATCAAACAATTGCCTGGTTCTTTTTTTTTCTTGCGATGGACGTTCTAAGGACAGGGGATGACTGGGACTGCATCCAATATTTCTGTGGTTGGTTGTTCTCTCCTGTAAAAGGCCCTGTGAAGTGACGTTGTGATTTGGGGTTCTATAAATAAAATTGAATTGAAACCAGCTCAACAATTCACCAAATCACACAAGACTTGCACTCTACAAAACTGAAATCTTGAGTATTAATAAAACCTGTACTTCATGATTAAAGAATTGCAAACATAGACTCGAAGAGATGATCGACATCCTGGGACCGAACATACAGGTAATCGTTTGACATCAAATCTACTTTAAACCATCAGTTGACCGGTGTCTGTGTGCACTGTTAATAGTTATTGTAAAATGAGTGTATACGAGTACATAATGCTTATGTAAACAAAGCATTTTTTTAAAACATTTCACCAGTATATTTTGTCCAACAGATGCCAGTCAGTTAGATCAATAGCTGTATCTAACAGCAGTGATGGTGATGTCATAAAGTCACTTGGTTCCAGATTATCTTTATTCCAGACAACATTAAAGGTTCAAAATTGACCTTTGTTTATCCATTTTTCAGAGTCTTCCAGCCATAACACTAAAGACCAATGGACTAATGAACTGGTACTTTTATGACTGAATGGAAAAGCACAGTGAGCTGAATTATTTTAAACATAAGTGAAATGTATGTTTTTTTTTTTATATTTTACTGTCCTTTCAGACGATCCAGACGCATCCAGTGAAAATTAATTCTTTTTGTTTGGCTCCCATCGGGAGGCGGCCGCGGGGAAGACCCAGGACACGCTGGAGAGACTGTCTCTCGGTTGGCCTGGGAACGCCTCGAGGTCCCCCCTGAAGAGCTGGTGGAGGTGTCTGGGCCTCCCTGCTTAGACTGCTACCCCTGTGACCTGGCCCCGGATGAAGCGGTTGATAATGGATGGATGGCTTATTTTACTTTTGTGAATGTGGTTGTAAATGTTTTCGGGCCGTTCTGTGGAGACTTTGCATGTTTCTCTCGCTGTGTCTGGATGAGTTTCCTCAATCACCCAAAATGTTTGAGGGTCAAATCCTCCAGCAGGTGATTCTGATCATTAGCCTGGTTCTACAGCTGGGGATGCTGCCCACTGGTCCTTACAGATGCCCCAATGGCATGAAAGATGGCTTAAATGCAGAGGACACATTCCATTGCACCATGTATGATGACAAAGTACTTTATATGTTCATTCCAGACCACGTTATTGGTTCAAAATTAAGCTTTGCCTTGTGTTCTTTTTCAGAGCCTTCAGCAATAACACTGGAGGCCAAAGGACTGACCCCACCCCTGGTAAGTTTATGACTGGGGGGGGGGGTTAATTTTTTTGTTTTACTGTCCTTTCAGATGATCCAGACACATCAACTGAAACTTAATTACTTTTGTTTGGCCTATTTTACTTCACTAGGTGAAGGGTTGGACTAAGAGGGGTTGGAAGACCTTTTATGACCAAAAATCAAGTCTGTGTACCCAACCCGGAAGGTTGTCAGTCCCACTCTGGGGCTGTGACCTGTGGGTGAGTGCCTGGTGCCCAGCCTCTTACCCATGGGGCCTGGCTGGGTCCATCCTGAATCGGTGACGTGGGGTCATCGTCTCGTGGGCTCACCACATGCAAGGGGAGGCAGAAGGGTCTAATTGTCTGTGGTCTGAACCACTGTCAGATTCCCCTGGTTACGGAATCCAGCTTTAGGGTCATGGAATGTTACCTCTCTGGTGGGAACTTGTGAATGAGGCTGAGCGTTGACTGGACATCATCGGCCTCGCCTCAACACATGGTGTCAGCTCTACTGGAGGTCTTACACGGCCCTGTGGGTGACGGTGTGACCTGGAAGGAGGGAGCTGGGAAGTGCAGTGTTCAGTTACTGGACTTCTGTGTGAGTCAGTTTGTCCATAACTAACACCATGTTCAAACCTAGGGATGTCAATTGGTAACCTTGGCACCAGGACACCCTAGGTCACCAGTTGATCAAGACATTTGTTTTAAATGTCACTTATTTAAATGTTTAGGACATGCTTTTTTATGAATATCCTTAAGCTTTACTTTGTATTTCACTGTAGTTCCAAATACAGGCACCAATGGTCATCAATGAAGACAGACTTCTCTGTCACTACAAAATGTTAGCGTCCAGCTGATGCGTAGCAAACGGCAGTGGTCACTAAATATTTCTGAGGAAAATTGTGAGCTAGGAATACTTTCATTGATGAATTTTCCAGTACATTCCAACTTATGGTAAGTACGGACTACAGTACATTTTAGTTTTACACGAACACACTTATTTAAATTCATATAAAGTGCTTTTTCATAAATGCATATCCTTACACTTCACCTATCTTGCTGTAGTACCAAATTCAGGATCAAACGGTCATCAATGAAGAGAAAGTCCCCTCAAAAGTTTTAAAGTAACATTTAACCAGCTGTCAGCACCTGCAGGACTATAGTCTATCTGAACAGTTCCAGTCTGGTTTTCCAGCTCGTCAAAGTCACTAATGACTGACCTGCTGTTGATGACGGATTCGTGTGGATCCTGGTTTTGTTGGACCTTAGTGCAGCTTTTGACACCATGGACCACAGAACACAAACCTGTACTTCACAATGAACGAACTGCAAACCGACTCAATGTGGTGGACATCCTGGGACCAAACAAGACGCGAAATCTGTTTTACATCAGACCTACTTTGCACCACATCAGTTTACAGGTGTTTATGTGCACTTAAACTTTTTTGAGGAACAGTATGTATTTAACTCGCACTTATGTACACAAGGCATTTATTTGAATGTCGGTGATAAATGAATTTTTTTTTTTAATTGTGTCTTTAATATATTTTGTCCAACAGATGCCTGTCAGTCTAAATGGTTGTATCTAACAGCAGTGGTGGTGATGTCATAAAGTCACTTAATCCATGATCTTCATTCTAGACCACATTGGTTCGAAATTAACCATTGCCTTTTTTTGTTTTTTTTTCTTCAGTCTTTCACCAAAGGCGCTGGAGGCCAATGGACTAATGTCACAACCCCTGAGGAAAAAGCACAGGAAGAATAATGTCCAACATAAATGTTTATCTCAGTCAGATGATCTGGACACATCCACTGAAGATTATTTTATTGTTTCCCTGTACAATAAACCTTCAACTTGATATATTCTCATTTGTATTCAACAACCTTATGCTCATTTTAAATGTTAAGTTTCAAATCTGTGTAAAATAAATATTCAGTTTACAACACTTTTGACATGTTGTGATCTCATTTGAAATCTGAAGTGAATTTGTCTCTTGTTAGTGTTACACAGGTGACTATAAACTCTCCGTATATAAGAGTCGAACCTCACCTCTGCCAAAAAGCATTCACTCCATAATCAAACTTTGCTTTTTTTTTACTCTTTCCATTTATTTGTTTTTCTGCCACAGCCTCCTGTTTTTATCCATGTAGTTTTATTTTTAGACTTTTTTTTTTTTTTTTTTTTTTTTTCCCAATTCTCTTAAGCGCCTTGAGTTTTGAAAAGTGCTGATAAAATGTATTAACTTCTGTAATAATGAGCTGGTATAAACACTGAGGATCCTATTCTTAATGTCTTACATAAGGTGTAGTCTGTATTAAATGGTAAATGTTCTGCATTTATATAGTTCTTTTCCACCTTCATGGTTCAAAGCTCTTTACATTAGCCTCTCATTCACCCATTCACACACACATTCATACACCAGTAGGTTTCTAAGGTCTAAGGTCAGTACTACTGGCGGCCTAAGTCAGGGTTCAGTGTCTTGCCCAAGGACACTTCGACATGTGGACAGCCAGTGTCGGGACGCAAACCGCCAACCTCTCGGTCATTGGGCGACCCACTCTACCAACTGAACCACAGCCGCCCAATGCTGTCGAGTTTGTCACCTGTATGGAGTAATGGATCCAAATGCAGACTCGTAGGTGAAGTGAAAAAGCTCCTTTAAAATTAGACAAATGCAGCACAAGGTTTACATCCAAACTGTTCTGACACTAGACAAAAGGTTAATGTAACTGTCTGGAAGAACAACCAGCAGCAGGTCTGGTTAACTGGGAGCTGAGGAAGAGGAGCAGGAGAGAACGAGTAAGAGTAAAGTGATGAGGATGGGTGTGCAGACAAAGGATACTTGGTTTATAAGATTTTCCATTTAAAAGGCTATTTAACCCAAAGGGGAGATTTAAGAACAGTGTAAGTGCAAGTATAAAAGATTAAGTAAAAAAGGTTTATTTAATCCAAAAAACCCCATCACTATGGAGCAACAAGTGCAAAAGACAGTCCTGATGTAACCTGAATCAAACTGCATTGTGGGAGGTGGTGGAAGTGTAGCTGTCAGGAAGTTAAGTATGATTATAGGTAGGGATGATGATGATGATGATGATGATGCGGATGCGATTTCGCCTGGAGGGCAGGAAGTAACCATGGAGACTGTTGCTATGGAGGAAACCATTGAAGAGAGTTTATTGGACAGATTTAGATCCAGTGTCCAAACACACATTCATACAGTTAGTTACAAATGTATTGGACGTGACCCGTATCTGATGGAAATTCATGAGTTTTGGACAGAACTTAAATATTTTCTAACAATCTGTGCTGTGGATATTACTAACTACCTGGTCCTGCAGACATCCTACTACACCAGCAGCAGATGAAAGACTAGAAAAGGTTGGATTTGGAACAAACCTCTGACTAAGTGGTCGCTGCAGACACAGGCATTAGCATTAGCATTAGCAGACTCTGCTCCTCCCAACTGCAAACGCAGATTTAAAATCCACTTTTTACGGTGTTTTTCTGTGAGTCTTTTCCATTTCTCACCTTTATGAATGACAATCTTCAGTACTCTTAAAAATAAATAAATAAATAATTTTACTTTACACATAACAGACATTTTACCATCTGAAAACTTACTGGGCTTTAGGGTATTCGTCCATTATTGAATAGCATGAAAGTCACAAGCTGTTTTACAAAAGCTATAGAGGAATAAAACACAAACAACATAAAAGACATAAAACACAACATAAAACATAGAGAAAAACCAGGAAACGACAAAAAAAACAAAAACAGACACAGACCTACAACAGTAAAAACAACTCACAGTACAGTCTAAACACATGGTCTTTAGTTTAAAGGCGTCACCAGTGTCCACAGATGATGGTGTGTATTCTGCTGACAGAGTGATTAGGATCTGCTCCATTCTCGTCGTCACGGTGCCTTCATCACGGACACACGTCATTGGATAACATACGTACGATGGCAGCGGTACTTTACATCAAATTCAGCTCGCCTCCACTTCTTGACGTACCGTTCATCTCCATCTTGCTGTGCTTCAATCCCAGAAGGCCTTGTGAGTACGGCAGCAGTGTTTGGATAGATTGTATAGACAATGAATGGAATGGGTTTGATGCAACGTGACGCGCCACAATAATGGACGACTACCCATAGGAACAGTCGGTCAGCCAGGGCAGCTGAGCCTGCGTTTGGAGCAGGGTTCTACAGTGCGCCCATTTCACTCACATTTGCAGCAAATATTTCATCATGTGAACGAGGAAAACAAAACAGTCACACATGTGTGAGTGTTTGTTGCAGCAACAATAAGACACACAGACCTGAGGAGTTAATGAAAACCTACTAGAAATGAATTAAAAGTGTGTGAACAGCTCCACATAGAGACGAACACGGCACATATTGAAAGGATTAACCCTTTAACTCCTGATGCGTCAGCGCTGACACGTTCTGAGTGGATGGTTTAGTTTAAAAATTCAGACAAATTCAAGTGTTTTTTTAACTGTTATTTTACTGAGAATTTTGTTCATGGAACTGATGTACAGGTGTCGAAAAGCAAGTGATTAAGAAAAAGAAAAAGCCCAAACTAAAACTACTGGAACCAAATTACAACACTAGTTATTTATTCCTTTTTTTTTTTTTTTTTTTACTTCATTTTGGGTTTTGTGGGTTTTTGTTTTTTGCCTTTTTTTCCACATTATTTCTTATTTTGTGAATATATATTAGTTTCTGTTGATGTTGCTTATTTTGTTTATTTTTCTGTTTTTTTAATTTTATTATTTTTCTTTAATTGTGTTCTGTTAGTGTCTTACTTTGTTTATGTTACATATTATTTTGTTGGTTTATTATTCATTTTTGTTCATTTTACTGATCACTTTGACTGTTTTTTGTTCATTGTGTTGCTTATTTTATCTTATTTTATTTTTTACTGTGTCTCAGTCTCAGGAGTTAAAGGGTTAATCATTCTAAAATGGATCTAATAACAAGGCAGCCAATACAACGTTCTAAAATGTATCAAAGGACAAAACATCCCATAATACAAAGTTATGTTATGGTCTGCTCTAAATTAACACAAATGACAGCAGTCATTCAACAATGTTGGTATCTGTGCGTAAGTACTGCACTGTAAATAAATAAACATTTAAACTAAAACCTACTTGTGCCCCTATTTTTTTTGTGTGCTCCTAAATTTTTTAACTTAGGGGCACGTGTGCTCCTGGAAAAAAAAGTTAGTATAGAGCCCTGGTCTGGAGGGTTAGGGTTCACACTAGCGTTTCCCTCTCAAAAGGTGAGATGGGTTTTACCTTTGAAGGTCGCTCAAGGTCAAAGGTCATACCATTTTGGAGCCTACATGTAGTTTCCCCTCATTTCTACCATGTGACCATGTATTATCATACAGTAACACATGAAAAGTGAACTCCATTAGTTACTGTAAGGGTTAAAGTGAGTTAATAAAAAGCTTCAGGCCCAGTTAGTTCTTTTTTTCATCCCTTTCTTTGGTACAAATCTAGTTTTACCACCTGCCTCCGTGACACTGACAAGCCCTTCACACCTGCTGTTCAGCATAAGTAGACTGTCCCCCACTGGTGAAGATGTGCCACTTCATTCCCAACAAACCAAACTGCTGCTCATTAAAAGCTGACTCACTTTTTCTACAGGTGCACTGTGTAGGCCTGTGAGCAGATTATTATTAATATGCTGCCTGGGGACAAATGTGATCTTTTCATTTCATTTTTGCAGCTAAACTATGTCTATTTGTAGAAATTCAAAATGGTGGACATGCAGATCCCCCTTTTTCATTTTGAATACTTTAATACCACCACAAATGTCCTGGTGGTGGTAAATATTCATGACAAAAATTAACATTGTGAATGGGCAGCAGACATTCTGGAAATAAACTATGACATATGTTAAACAGAGCACCTTTTAAATAATAGGTGCTACATTGTTTGTACATAAAATATGCATCTTCTTCTAAACTGTGTTTTACTACTTTCCTATTACAATATTGTCACACACACAATGATGTGGAACAGAACTGTGGAGGGAGGGGGGGGGGGGGGGTGTCAAATGAGGTTTGAACTCTACCACTGATCTAATTTAATGTGTTAGCGTTAGCGTTAGCACAGACTGGTGCTGCTTCACTGTGGTCTGAACTCTACCACTGATCTAGTTTAATGTGTTAGCGTTAGCGTTAGCACAGACTGGTGCTGCTTCACTGTGGTCTGAACTCTACCACTGATCTAGTTTAATGTGTTAGCGTTAGCATTAGCACAGACTGGTGCTGCTTCACTGTGGTCTGCACTCTACCACTGATCTAGTTTAATGTGTTAGCGTTAGCGTTAGCACAGACTGGTGCTGCTTCACTGTGGTCTGAAATCTACCACTGATTTAGTTTAATGTGTTAGCGTTAGCATTAGCACAGACTGGTGCTGCTTCACTGAGGTCTGAACTCTACCACTGATCTAGTTTAATGTGTTAGCGTTAGCGTTAGCACAGACTGGTGCTGCTTCACTGAGGTCTGAACTCTACCACTGATCTAGTTTAATGTGTTAGCATTAGCGTTAGCACAGACTGGTGCTGCTTCACTGAGGTCTGAACTCTACCACTGATCTAGTTTAATGTGTCAGCGTTAGCGTTAGCACAGACTGGTGCTGCTTCACTGAGGTCTGAACTCTACTACTGATCTAGTTTAATGTGTCAGCGTTAGCGTTAGCACAGACTGGTGATGCTTCACTGAGGTCTGAACTCTACCACTTATCTAGTTTAATGTGTTAGCGTTAGCGTTAGCACAGACTGGTGATGCTTCACTGAGGTCTGAACTCTACTACTGATCTAGTTGTCATTGTGAATACAATTAAATTTAATTTAGCAGCATCTCATCAACACCATGTCATAAAAGACAATCTAAAACAAAATAAAATATACAATATAAAAGAGAACACAGTCCAGTTCATTACTTAGAAAGTGCTAATGTAATAAAATGCCAATGTGCAATAAACTATATTAAAAGGAGGTCTTATGCTTTTGACTGCCTGTGGGTAAAAGCTGTATTGATTATTGTGCATTGTCCTAAATAAAAAAAATAGAGGTTGCAGAGAGCAAATATTATAGAAATGATTTTATAGGATTAAAATATTGACGCCCAGACAAACTGTAGTATGTGTCCATAAAGCGACACAGTGATCAGAGGGTGAACCCTGTACTCCTGGTAACCTGAACCCACCACACATCACCCACAGGGAACACAGTAAACCTGTTCACCTGTGAAAAGAAAAAGAAAAAACTACTGCAGTGATTCATATATCCATTACTCTGCTGAATATAAAGCACATGTTTGATGTCTTTTCTAGTGGATGGGCATTGCATCATGGTAGAGTCTCATTTTGACAGATCAATGAGTCCAAAACACTCACATAAGACAGTTCTGTCCTCCGTCTTCAGAACAGTCGTCTTCACCTGCTGCTCTGATGAATATTATTCATGTGGACTGTATCTGACAGGACATAAGATATGGACGCACAACACGTTTAGTTTACTGAGGTTTATATGATCACACAGTTTCATTTAATGACTTATCTATCATATATTTCATTAGTCCTTCTTAAAGCCTTCCATTACTCCACATATGAATGTCCCATCATTAAAGCAGTGTTTCAGTCACAGCAGTTTTTATAACTTTAGCCTCAAATACGTTATATGGGTCAAATTATTTAATTTAAAGTTTATTGATAAAATCCCAGTAAAATGTCTGCTGAACACTTCTAACTATGAGTGTTTGTTAAATTCCTAGCGTAACTTCTTCAAATCATGTCTTTTAGGAAGAACAACAACTGACTCTGACAGTAATTAAGTCTAAAACTAAGACAAATCGACTCCAAACACGACTTTCCTTGGCGCTGGCGTTAGGTATTTCCCCGTCATGTTTGGTACCGTTGGAAAGATGGGGATTCCCTCTAGACAACCCTTAAATAGAAATCTACAGAATTATAGATTTGAACCAATGGGAGGCCTCAGAACAAAGCCTTCTACACTAAACTAAAGCCCTTGTTGCTATGGCGATGTTGAAAAACAGCCTCTGATTGGTTGAATTAGTGTCACACAAACATTTTTAATAAACTTTAACATAAATATAAAATCAGAATTTGACCCATATGACTGGTTTTGTGCTGGAGGGTCTCATATTGTCTAGTCACTTTTCCACTGCATATATAATATGTGCAAAACTTTACCCATATTTACTAAATATTCAAAAACACAGGTGGGTTATTCCATGTCAAAGCATCCACAGAAACACAACATTTACAGGTTTCACTGTGTTTCCAAGAGAATAAATGATTTAAATGTGACGACTTTGACCATGTGCAGTAGTTAACACTGGTGCCTCACAGACAGAAGGTTGTTGGTTCTATTCCCACACCAGACCTTTCTGTGTAGAGTTTACATGTTCTCCTCGTGCCTGCGTGGGTTTTCTCCAGGTACTCTGGCTCCTCCCACCATCCAAACACATGCACTGATAGGTTAACTAGTTAACTAGTTAACTGGTTATTCTAAATCACCCATATGTGTGAATGGAAAGGTGGTTGTTTGTCTATATATGTTCATTCCTGAGATGAACTGGAGACTCATACAAGGTGACCTCTGACCTCGCCTTCACCCATTGTAGCTGGATTAGACCCCAGTGACCCCAGTGACCCCTGTGACCCCTGTGACCCTAGTGAGGACAAAGCAGGTTCAGGTGATGAGACTTTATTACACTACAGAAGTTGTACTTTTGTACATTTCCTTAAGTAAAGGAGTTCAGTCAGTACTTGTACTTTGATGAGAGTATTCACAAATACAGAAGTTTAGTACTTGTCCACCTCTGCATATTTTAGGCAAAATACACACTGGCATGATTTTACAATCCTGGCATTTTTCACATTAAATGTAAAACATATTGTAACTTTATGTGGTAGTGATGTAATATGCTAAATGGACTCGTGTAAAGCGTTATATAAGTGATGTCCATTTCATGTCCATCGTCATTGGCTTGTGCGTCCACAGAAGTTAAACTAACCACCGACCTCACAACATTTTCATCCAAGATGATGAAAGATGCAACTCATTCACTGACAAAAATCATCTGTCAAAGTTGGAACAAACTGGAACCTCCTGTCCTCCATTACAGACAGATCAGACCAGAAGCTCATGTCCTACAGGAAAGTGGGTTCATACTATTTTTCCCTTCATGCAACATCAGAGGAAAATCAACACTTTTGGACAACATGAACTGAAGTCATTATAATAGACCCTAAAAATGTGAGAGACCCCCAAACTGACCAGACAGTTACTTTAGACAACGTAAGTGTAACACCCAGTGCCACAGTTAAAAATGTAGGACTTTTGTTTGATCCAGATCTTTCATTGAAAGCACACATTAACCAAACATGTAGAACAGCCTTCTTTAACTGACGCAACATGAGCCAAAATTAGGAATATTCTGTCTAAAAATGATGGAGATGTAGCGTGTCCGAAATATTCCTTAAAAAGCTCTGATTGGTTCAAAATGCAGCAGCAAGATTATTAACAGGATCAAACAAAAGAGAACATATCACCCCTGTGTTCCAAACCCTGACCCCTGACCCCTAACCCTATCACCCCTGTGTTCCAAATCTTGACCCCGAACCCTATCACCCCTGTGTTCCAAACCTTGACCCCTAACCCCTAACCCTATCACCCCTGTGCTCCAAACCCTGACCCCTAACCCTATCACCCCTGTGTTCCAAACCTTGACCCCTGACCCCTAACCCTATCACCCCTGTGCTCCAAACCCTGACCCCTGACCCCTAACCCTATCACCCCTGTGTTCCAAATCTTGACCCCTGACCCCTAACCCTATCACCCCTGTGCTCCAAACCCTGACCCCTAACCCTATCACCCCTGTGTTCCAAACCTTGACCCCTGACCCCTAACCCTATCACCCCTGTGCTCCAAACCCTGACCCCTAACCCTATCACCCCTGTGTTCCATACCCTGACCCCTAACCCTATCACCCCTGTGCTCCAAACCTTGACCCCTGACCCCTAACCCTATCACCCCTGTGCTCCAAACCCTTCACTGTCTTCCAGTTGAGTTTAGAATAAAATTTAAAATTCTCCTCCTTACATATAAAACTATTAATGGTATGGGTTAGGGTTAGGGTTAGGGGTCAGGTGTTAATGGTATGGGCCCCTCTTATCTTAAAGATGATCTGGTTCTGTACCAGCCCAATAGAACCCTTTGTTCTCAGAATGCAGGTCTACTGAAAGTTCCCAGGGTTTCTAAAAGTACAGTAGGAGCTAGAGCCTGCGGTTACCATGGTTACTGTCTGATGGAGCTAGAGCCTGAATGTTAGCCTAGCCACACTAGCTCCTCCTAGCATCAGTAAATCTAATGTTCTATCGTAGTAGCCTAGCTACACTAGCTCCTCCTAGCGTCAGTAAATATAATGTTCTATCGTAGTAGCCTAGCCACACTAGCTCCTCCTAGCGTCAGTAAATATAATGTTCTATCGTAGTAGCCTAGCCACACTAGCTCCTTCTAGCGTCAGTAAATCTAATGTTCTATCATAGTAGCCTAGCCACACTAGCTCCTCCTAGCATCAGTAAATCTAATGTTCTATCGTAGTAGCCTAGCCACACTAGCTCCTCCTAGCATCAGTAAATCTAATGTTCTATCGTAGTAGCCTAGTTTCGCTCAATGTAACTTTTGTCTAGATTTCCCTGAAACTGGTCGACCAATCACAGTGAAGTATAGAGTCAGAGGGCGGGGCTAACAAAGTGACACTGTGACGATTGGTAGAGAAACAAGTGTAAACAACCATAGAAGAAGAACAACAACAGTTGGAGATTTGCTTTTATCAAAGATAAAAAAAAAATTCGTAGTTTATTTTTGTGTAGTTTGAGGGAAATTTGAATACCCCCATCTCGCACACACACACACACACACACACACACACAGACAAAACACACATGTTTTTTTCCCCCAAAAATATTTTTGTATTTGATAAGAATTTTTGAATATGTTTTGGATTTTTCGTCGCTTTTTTGTGTTTTGTTCTTTTTACAGAAGCGACAACAGTCGTTCAGCTCCATAATCCACCATTTTGTTTAGTCATTCCTAACTTTCTCCAGGCTCTTCTGTCAACTTTCAGGCGCTCTAACTACATCATCCTAAAGATTACACTGATTGGTTGTAGTACCGTCCTATTGCATACAGAGGGATTTGAAAGACAACGTTTTAGCCCCGCCTCCTCTGACTATGAAGCACCACTAGACCCATACATGGAATGAATAGAAATAGCACTGCTAGGCTAGGCTAGGCTAGGCTAGGCTAGGCTAGGCTAGGCTAGGCTAAGCTAACTGAATGTGGCCTTTGAAAGAAAATAATTTTGAGAGCCCCTGAATGAAGTGATTACATAATCACATTTTTCTGGATGGAATGATTATTTAATATATTCAACAACATTGTATATATTATATAATCACATATATATTATAATACATTATTTATATTACACTTTTTTGTATTTCCTTAACACACTCACATTCATTCATAGTATTCTCTGTTTATGTAAAAACTCATGTTGGAACAATGCCACAGGGCTGATGGGAACGACAAGGTCACATTTTGCAAAACAGAAACATATGGTTTACTATGTAAATGTGTAAACATCCTGCAAATGACAACATATGGTGTCTTTATAGTCATCCTCAGTATGTGTCTGTGTGTTTGTTAAATAGAACAGACATAGAATAGTCTTTATTTTCATTGGTTTCACCACAACATTTGGAATTGACACTTCCGTATTTGCATAAATATAAAAGGTCAAATATTGCACAGTAAAAGAGTCAGGGTAAATAATGTTAGAGTGAATGTTGCATCAATATTGCACGATTAATTTACACAGGCTTAAATGAAAACATTCTACAGTAAAAATCACATTGTGTGATGATAGTGAAATTGCACAGGTTAAAATGACACAGGTTTGATTTAACTTCAACTATTGAACTGTAGAAAATCATGAGGAGGAAAAAGAAATTAAAAATAAGGATATTATTCCAGGCTGGACAGTGTTTTTTAGGGACCATAAATCTGCAGATACATAACTATGATGATTCATTTATTTATTGAGTCACTTCAGTTAATGTGTTACACACTACATAAGTCAGATTTAAATGGACTCTAAACTCAACAAATAAACTAGTGATGCTGTAAATAATGGTGTAATGACTTGGTTCAATTTTTTAAGATTTTTTTTCATCTCTTTCCATTCAGTGAATTGTTACTGGAACCTTTTACTGAAATCCCTGTTTGATTCTGTCCAGATTTTCCTTTTTTCTACTAATTTATTATGTATAATGTAAATTGCTCTTATATTATATCTTTTATCTGATACCCATACTGCACCAGTTTGACATCAACTAAATGTTGAAACTCGTATTCAGAGAATGTCTAATCTCACCCCTATTTTGTGCAAATCTCCAGTTTCTATGACAACCTGTTCTTTAATTAGAGCCAATAATGTGATCTCTATATGTATATATGCGTCACTGTGTGTAATGTTATGATAATATATCAAGTAATGATTAAGTTATACTGTCATTTGTCTATGTTTGATGCAAACAGTGTTACACAAGTTAATTTGGTCACATGTCACCTTTGACCTCCAGAGATCTGAAAAACTATTGGTCGTAGGTGATAACACCAAGTATGAGAGATCATTGCATCTGATGCACATTAGCTATATGTATATGTCCATGTAATTTCATGGTGAGCACCAGTATTCATTGAGTTATAGCATGATATGTCTCTGCGGACACACACACACACACACACACACACACACACACACAGTGGTTACAATAATCTCTCCCAACCAATGTTATCAAATTGATCATTTATTTACTACTTATTTGTACTTGTACTTATTTTCTTGCCTATCTTGTTCAGTTTCTCTTATATAGATCTACCCAAATGGAGGACTGAACCCCCCATAATTAAAAAATATAATATAATATAATATAATATAATATAATATAATATAATATAATATAATATAATATAATATAATATAATATAATATAATAATCAGTTGTTGGTCAGTGTTAGCGGCTGCTATGTGCAGGTGCACAGCTGTTAGCAGTGACAACACTAACGCATTGATTGCTATTGAGAGAAAGTAGCTCCGACCAGTTACGAGGCGTGAGTTTTTGTTCAGTCATTTTGTTATGTAATTAAATCACTCACACACTTGTGTTTCTGTTATATTTTAAATTGTACTGTCATATTGTGGTCACAGGTCAGTGTGTAGTTTAGTTTTCCTGTTTCACCTGCAGCAGCCGTGACTGGTCTGTGTTATAATAACTAATGTAAATAATAACATGTGACCCTTCGACTCCACATTTATGTCGACTTGTGCTACGTCTCTGTTAATGCCCTAATTTGTACTATCACACACAATAGCCTCCATCTGTTGTCCATCTCTCTCTAAACGTCTCTCTGTGACTTTAATGAATGTTTTAAAACACACAAAGGTTTTCACACAGATGTGAAAATGGATTTAAAAACTGTTAAAAACACAAAAATGTGTAAAACATTATGTTAAAAAAAACACTAAGATGTTACAATATGTTTTAAAATATATATATATATATATATATATATATATATATATATATATATATATATATATATATATTTAACCACATACAGTAATGAAGATAAAGATATTTTAAATGTTTTTTTTTAAGTTTAAGACATAATACATAAAAAGAATGTACATTTGTGACCCACCACCACGAAACCAGGCATAAGTCGCGCTGAGCCGTTCAGAGCTACAGCCAAATTTAGGCTGGAAGGTGATTTGTTATTTGTGTTTACATTTTATCAAAAAACGGTACCTTAACACCTCTATGTTCACTTCCTGTGGTCATTACATTGAAATCCAATCAATAAAGGTGTTTATTGAGTCAATTATTTAAGCGGCGACAAAAGTTCAGGTATTGCTGAGCAAAGACAAAGACGACTTCCACCTCTTTTCGGCGAACAAAACGATCTCCGTTCCGTGGGTAAACACCCAAGTGTTTGGTACGAGGTAAAAGCTTATATTGAATGTTCTGTCCAATGGTGTAAGCCAAATGATTATAATACGTCACACTTCTGTCCTATTATTATAATATATAAAACTTCTGTGACATGTCCATCAGAGTGTCCTTTAACATCTGTCAACAATTTGTGTCAATCGGATACAAATTATTATGCGTTGCTAAGGACTTCCTACCCCAAAACAGTCCAAAACTTTAACGGACAATATCTAAAAATATGCAAATTGTAAAATATGTCCAAATGTGGATATTAAAATGACCATAACTTTGGTTCTACTTGTGATAGAAACATCATTTTTTCACCATCTTAAACCTTAGTTTCCACTCTACCAAGATACACACATAACTCTGTTTGGATTTACACACACTTATGCCTGGTTTACTGGTGGGGGGTCACATTTGTTTGATATTTGAAACCCCCTGCTCTAAACAAAGGTGTGTGTTTCATTCTGGATGTTTCACTTTCAATATATTCTATGGCTTCACACACACACACACACACACACACACACATATTCCACCTGTGGAAAACAGCAGCAACAGCAGGAGGAGGAGGAGGAGGAGGAGGAGGAGGACAGATAAATGCAGGGTGGTCCAGAAAGAACACTCAGAGACAGAAGAACACAAGTCCATCCCTGTAATTATCTGCACTTGTCTGACAGGACATTGACTGCAACCTGTAGAACTGTTGCTATGACGACTGACTATATTTACACCTGAGGCAGGATCCTGGCCAGAGGAATGTAGGAGACAGCACCACAGCGTCTGAAGTGAGTCATGGCGTCTGTTAGACCCTGGACCAGATGATGGTCCACATGCTTAGAAACGACACCTCCAGATTCTCACTTGGACTTCATCAACAAGTGTTTTTGAGACGCAAAAATGTGTGGAAAACCAAAACAAACGGGTGGAATCTGTGTTTTTTTGTTCATTCATTTTTCAAAAACAAAAACAAAAATAAGACAATTAAACAGGTCTGTGTATATTTTGGTATTTGGATTTTCTGTTTATGAATGAGAATTAAAAAATAAAAAATGACCACATGTCACCTTTGACCTCCAGAGATCTTAAAAACTATTGGTGGTAGGTGATAACACCAATTATGAGAATTTGGTACCAATTTTGTGGTGGAAGCAACAATGACAAAATGTCCATGAATTCGTGCAGGGACTGAAGTTGTTAGCGGTGTGTAGCACAGTTGTGTTGTTGTCATAGAGAACTTGTGAAAGTCCATAACAACAGGTAGTTGTCATAGTAACAACAGTTAGTTAGTAATACACGACGGTGCAGCTGTAGCCAAATCAGGGGGCGGGGCTTAGGCAATGTGCACGACAATGCTCAGAGCGACAAAGTTCAAAAGAGCAATGAAATGAGTTTAATATCTTTGTTGTTGTTTGTCTTAATGTTGTGAAGCTTTACACTGTCACCCACCACAGTACTGGAAAGACACCCTCTGAATGTTGGATCATTTGGTGCAGGTGTTAGGAGTTCCACAAACAGGACACAGTACACACACAGAGCTGTTGAATTATAGATAGATATAGTTAATGTTTTACACATATAATCCTCTGTGTTTATAATTGTTCAGTGAAAATGACATGTTTCCTTATATTTAATTGACTGATCATGTAGATGTTCAGTTAAAGTTAAGGGTTATTTTGTTAAAAAAAAAATCCCATTAATCTTTCAGTGACAGATGTCATTAAGTGGACATAAGGACAGTGTGTCCATTCACTGTCAATGATCCACCTCCATGGGTTTGACTGGTGAATCAATGTTGTAGAAAATGATTCCTGTGAACATGTGGAGCCTCTGAATGTCCAAATAGGTCACATGTGATGACCGTGTAAAGATGACACACTGTATTTTACAACAATTATTTCCATGTATGGACAGGATTATTTATTTTTATTACTTAACTAATTTCTGCTAATTGTTTTTTATTCGACTTACATACCCTTATGTTTCAACTTTTTGAGCTGATGGTGCTGTAATAAAGTATCTATCTATCTATCTATCTATCTATCTATCTATCTATCTATCTATCTATCTATCTATCTATCTATCTATCTATCTATCTATCTATCTATCTATCTATCTATCTATCTATCTATCTATCTATCTATCTATCTATCTATCTATCTATCTATCTATCTAAACTTAGACCAGTGGATGGTTTTATGACTTAATATCATTTGTTGTTTTGACACCATTTCAGTGTTGGAAGCTTTGGTGAATATGACACACTGCCTTACTCCACAAATGAATGAATGTTCTTGTCTTTAATACCAACTCAGAACATTGAATGGAAAAGGCCTGTGTCGACTAATTCATGCAGTGTTTGTTGTACTTCTCCATTTGCTTTGTTTATATTGATGTGGGATCATATCCCATCTGCTCCTCTGGGAATCTACCCACAAGTCACACAACCCCAGGGAGACAACTGGAGTCATTCCTGTTACATACAGTCAGTGTTACCCGGTTGGGCAGTTTTTCACCCAATTGGGCGACT
This sequence comes from Siphamia tubifer, assembly GCA_020466265.1. Taxonomy (NCBI): domain Eukaryota; kingdom Metazoa; phylum Chordata; class Actinopteri; order Kurtiformes; family Apogonidae; genus Siphamia; species Siphamia tubifer. The sequence goes on from CM035801.1 coordinate 3,334,355, forward strand.
TTTAATAACATCTGAAAGTCTGTTTTTATTAACCCTAACCAACACTGTCCTTAGACCCTCCCCCTGTCCTTAGACCCTCCCCCTGTTCTTAGACCCTCCTTCTGTCCTTAGACCCTCCCTCTGTCCTTAGACCCTCCCCCTGTCCTTAGACCCTCCCCCTGTTCTTAGACCCTCCTTCTGTCCTTAGACCCTCCCTCTGTCCTTAGACCCTTCCCCTGTCCTTAGACCCTCCCCCTGTTCTTAGACCCTCCCCCTGTTCTTAGACCCTCCTTCTGTCCTTAGACCCTCCTTCTGTCCTTAGACCCTCCCTCTGTCCTTAGACCCTTCCCCTGTCCTTAGACCCTCCCCCTGTTCTTAGACCCTCCCCCTGTTCTTAGACCCTCCCCCTGTCCTTAGACCCTCCTTCTGTCCTTAGACCCTCCCTCTGTCCTTAGACCCTTCCCCTGTCCTTAGCTCCTCCCCCTGTCCTTAGACCCTCCCTCTGTCCGGAGGGGGTCTGGGGTCACAGGTCAGTACAGGACACAAGTGACATGTGATATTGCTGAGAGAGTTGGGCAAAGGTGACACTGGGTGACTCGTCCTGAACAGACTCATGTAGGTATGTAAGAGGTTTAAGAAACTACAGATGAGAGAGAGATAGAGCGAGAGAGAGAGAGAGAGAGAGATAGAGCGATAGAGAGAGAGAGAGAGAAAGAGAGCGAACGAGAGAGTGAAGGACTCAGAGCTGTGTGTATGATTCACTGTGACACTGTCTGTGTTCACACAGGTTTAACATTGACACCATACACTTCTATACTTCTGTGTTATAATCATACTTTCATACCTTCTGTGGCTTCACATTGATTTTCCAAAAGACTCTTGATGAGTCTTAACTTTAGGCTGAATCCCAATCAGTGTTGCCAGATTGGGCAGTTTTCTGCCCAATTGGGCGACTGTTGATTACATCTGACATTGGGCGGGTATTTAAAATTGTGGCTGTTTTTGCCAACATCTGGTGTTTTTTAATATTGTGAAAACAGTACAACACACTGTTATTTTATGCTTTAAAACCAGTTTAAAACAGTACAAATACAAAATTCAGTATACTTCACTCATATTATAGTCGTTCAATTTAAAAAAAACCTTTAATTGCAGTGGGTTATTCAGTCGCTATAACAACATGATGTCACATCAACAAACTAGCGTAGTGCGCCAACGCAGGCTACGTGTCATCTGACTGCTGTCTTTGTCCAGGTCTACTGCTCACGTCCAGAGTGTTTTCCTAAGTTTTGCTTTTGAAAGACAACATCAGAAATGTTCTGGGACTCCCTCTACTGTCCAGTCTCATGGAGGTGTTCACCAGTCTGTCCAGGAATGGATGGACGTCCTCTACATTCAGACGTCCCCAGTAGTTGTTGGACAGGCTTAATTCTGTGATGTAGCAGTAACAGCTGATGCTGATGGTAATGCATATAGACTCTGTAGAAAGAAAACTGATGGACAGTTACAACCTTTTTATTCATTAATGACTTTTAATTCATTAAAGGGACAGTTCAGTATTTTTTAGATGAATGTGTTTGTCATCAGTGTCTTTACTCTGGTGCACCCACACTGACTCCGCCCCTCTCTTCTGACTCCGCCCCTTTACTCTGGTGCACCCACACTGACTCCGCCCCTCTCTTCTGACTCCGCCCCTTTACTCTGGTGCACCCACACTGACTTACCCCCCCCACTGATGACAAACACATTAATCTGAAAAATACTCAACTGTCCCTTTCATTTGGACATTTATGTACTATTAGGTTAAGTTATATGTGATGACTAGGGTTTATTTTGATTGTTGTGAGATCATGGTTTCAACACTGAGGATGAGTGGGTCTGTAGTCAGTGTTTTTAACACTGACCCCTGACACTGTCTGTGATAAAATACTATTTTCCATTTGGGCGCATACCTTTAATAGCCTACGGTAAACGCATTTAAATGCATGTTTATTCAATTATTAAATGTTTTCCTGTGAAAAACATTTTTGGGTTTTGCTTGAAGTGGGTGAGTTTTGGAACGTGATTGAACGGAAATGGCTCAACCTAATCTACCAACACTGCATACAGTGTGTCTGTGAACGACAGCATATTCCAGTCTGTGACTCATATTCAAGCACAGTCTTGTCTGAGTTTAACTTTAGCAGCCATACGTGGTATGTGTCAGATGCTGCTCCATGCTGGATCCCTGCAGGATTTTCCAGTTCTAACTTTAACCTGCATCAGCAGAGTCCTGAGGCTTCTAGACATTATTAATATTAATATATATTTTTGGAAAACAGGCAGATTCAGGCAGTGTGGACCTAGTGGAATAAAAAATAAGACTGCTGCAATCTCCTCCTTTTAAAATGGGCATATACTTGTATGATAAGGAGGCCTTATTGTCCTTAATAAACATCTGATCCATATTTTAAAGTATAAAAAACACCACTGGTACTATCTTCACACAATAGACAGTGTCATAAAAGTAACTGGAATCCATCTATCCTGTTGGAAACAACTGGATTTCTGCTCTGACACTGTTCTCAAACTTTGAGGACTGGCTTTTCTATCAATCATATAATTGTTCCCTGAGTGTGATTGTATAACATCGCACTCAGGGAACTTTATTCTAAAGTTCTCAGGTGACACAGCTATCGTCAGCCTGTTACATACTGACCGTCGCCCACTGGATTATTTCTCAGAAATAGAGGAGTTTGTCCAGTGGTGTGACCAAAATCATCTTGTGCTGAATGTGGGGAAGACAGAGGAGATGATATTTGACCCAAAGACTGTTGGTGACCACAGGCCAGTCATTAAGAACCAACACATCATCCAGGTGGGTTCATACAGGTACCTGGGGATCGACGATGACAACACACTCAGCTGGACGGTACATGTGGGAAGTCTCTGCTCCAAACTTTTTTACTTCTTACTGAGGGTCTATGGAGTGGAGCAGAGGATCATATAGTTCTTCTACTGACCTGCATTAGAAAGTATCATCACATACTGCATTGCATCTTGGTACGACAACCTGACTGTGCAGTCTGGGTCACAGACTGCCGGTCTGGTGCGGACTGCCATGAAGATTATTGGGGACAGGAAGCATCTTTCCCTCCAGATGTTTTACGAGCGCTCCATCAGACAGGCACAGAAAAGTGTGTTGGACCCGACTCATGTTCTACATCATGAGTTCCAGCTTCTACCTTCCAGCAGGAGATTCAGGATAAACCAGAACCAGAACCAGGCTAAGCCACAAGCACTCATTCCTGCCCACATCCTTAAAACTATTTAACAACCAACAATAACGTCAGTGTAATAAACTACATGGTGCAATAATGTTTATCAGTGCAATACAACTCTAAGTATTTCTGTGTGCATGTATATATATATATATATATATATATATATATATATATATATATATATATATATATATACAGTATATATATATATATATATATGTATATATATATATATATATATATATATATGTATATATATGGACATCACCATTAGGGTCCTGTGGTCTATGAGTCTTTCTGAACCCCAAATGCCTGAAAGAGGAACTTCACATGCAGCAAAGTTCGGGGGGGGGGCTGTAAAACTCACAGCTGGACCCGCGATCCAACTTCTTCCCCTGTGGGGGTGAAGGGAAAGGGCGGCAAACCGCTCCAACCTGACTCCCACCTTCCGGCACCCCCCACCAAACATGGCCGACTGTGGGCAGGTCTCATGGGCTCAGAGAACCGAACCCCAGTCCAGGACGCATGGCCGTACCCTGCCCTCACACATCAAGAATCATGAATCAAGAATCTTTATTGTCATTATGCAGGCATAACGAAATTCTGAGTAGCAGCTCTAGGTTTCAAATAGAAGAATAAAAAAGATTTAAAAAATAGAGGATATAATAAAAGAAATATATATATAGAATATAAAAGAGGACATAAGGCACACATGAAATAAATAATGTTAAGATTAAGGTAGCAATGAGTAGTGCAAATTGGAGCAACATGGGCAGTAAAATCAGTGAAAAACTGTCCCTGTTTTTATTTTCTCTAATTCCCATTCATGAGCACCACATGTACAGACCCAGAAGACCCCCCCAACAGGGAAACTGAACTGAACCATCAGAGAAAACTGTTGATTGTAAATGTCCATGTAGTGATTGAGCCTCATTTATGTTATTGATGTGAGAATGAGGGTCAGAGGTCACAATATCCAACACAAACAGTTTTCTGTAGAAAAAACAGATACATTTCACCCTGTATTACACCCCTCCCAAACCTATTCCTTATGCTTCCTACATCCTTCTGAGGTGTTTCTGAATGTTTCCAGGTTTTAGACACTCTCTAAGATAATTGAGCTGTTTTTGTCCTGATCTTCCCTTTTCCCAAGAAAGAATTGGTGTGTGTGCGTGTGTGTGTGCGTGTGTGTGTGTGTGTGTGTGTGTGTGTGTGGTGGTGGTGGTGGTGGGGGGGGGGGTTAATCTGCCTTGGTGGAGTCACCAAATAACACTAACATAAATACAACATTAGCCAGATAGGTATGAACAGCAGCTGTTTTGTAAGAGCATGGGGGGGTTGGAGTAAACTGGATGACATATGCTTGTTCCAGAGTCACAGTAGGAGCTGGAGGTGGACCACCTTCAAAACACAACTGGATGAACTGTTGCTGTGCAGCTCACGTGAACCCTTAAGAACCAAACATTGTACGTGCCATTATTCTGGAGGCGTGGCTTCTAACTGTCCTCGTACGACACCTTTAATGTAAATGACCCATAGGTGTGAATGTGACACTGATTATTTGTCTCCATATGTTCAGTCATGTGATGAACTGGTGACATGTCCAGGATGAACCCTCCCTTTACCAGTTCAGCAGGTTCACATAATTAATGAATGAATTTTGGTCCAATCATGTTGTTTTCAAACGTCTCTTCTTTATTCAAAAATACATAAACATGTCAAACTGCAGCAAAATGCTGTTCATTCATTCATTCATTCATTCATTCATTCATTCATTCATTCATTCATTCATTCATTCATTCATTCATTCATCATTTTTGCAGTGGTCTCTTATTTGTTTCCAAACTTGTATTTTACAGTTGGGGATATGTGTAAAACATTACCCATATCTGTCTAGATTGCAACAAATGTGTGTCTGTCGTGTAACCTGCACAACTCCACCAAATAATTCAAAATGTGGAGGGTGTCTTTCCAGTACTGTGGTGGATGACAGTGTAAAGTCTCACACCATTAAGACAAACAACAACAAAGATATTAAACTCATTTCATTGCTCTTTCTAATTTTGCATTGTCGTGCACATTGCCTAAGTCCCGCCCCCTGATTTGGCTACAGCTGTAGTGCATTACTAATGACAACAAACTGATGTTACTATGACAACAGTTTTGTCATTGTTGTCACATTTAGACCCCTTTCATTTTTTGTCTGTTTGTTTTTAGCTGTAGTTTAGTGGGTGGAGAGACATTGCCCAGTTTCCTGCTTTTCATGCATTAAAATCTGAAAGTAGACACATTTGAGTGTGGGATGAACGACTGGCAGCTTCACTTCACAGCCGTAATAATAATAATAATAATAATAATAATAATAATAATAATAATAATAATAATAATAATAATAATAATAATAATAATAATAATAATAATAATGACACCATTAACATTATCATACTCACAGATTCCAGTACACACTTCCAAAACAGATTCAATTAATTATTATAGTCTTTCTTTCTGCTCCTTTCACCCACTTCCACAACACATTAGTAGAAACAATCTCACATTTTCTTTGGCTATGCACTAGTATTTTATGAATGTTGAAAAAATGGAACATGTAATGACAGTTTCTTCCATTAAAGTAGGAAGATAGGGTCCATCTAAAACCTGGAAACATTCAAAAACATCTCAGACGTATGTTGTGGAAGCATACAGAATGGGTTTATAACATGTAGATATTACAAGTGTTTTTGATTGAATAAACATTTGAGTTGATAAAATTCAAAGGAACCAACATGACAGTGATACAGTGGAACCCACTGAGCAGTTCTGATTATATTATTCTAACTGACGACAGGTCCTTCCACATGGAATAATGACATTCTCTAAGTATTTATTCCACATGTTAAGGCATATTTGGTTCATTTGCAGCTCCACTGGGTCCAGGTCTACATGTCATACACCCCTCCCAAACCCATTCCAGATGCTTCCTACATGGTACTGAGGTATTTATGAATGTTTCCAGGTTTTAGATACTACCAGTGGGGGTGACACACTTCAATATAATTCGGCTGTTTTTGTTCTAGATCTTCTAGCCTAGTAAACTATCCCACCTATAGTGGCAACATTTTTTTGGCCTGAATCATTGGTCTAGTGACGCACCATAGAGCCTCAGCCAGGTCCAATCACAACGCTTTGTGTAACAAGATTGTAGGGCGGGACTTAGCACAATGACGACAGGGTTGGAGAAGTACACTCTAAGAAGTAATGTGTCATTTTAACTGACACATGCATTGTGTTAAGATGGTTTTAACACATTATGTGATGAGTATGACACAACATGAGTATTAGGCCCCTTCCCATTTGTCCCCCTTAAAACTTCCACTTGGTTTTAAGTGCCCCTAAAAAGTAAATTCCACTCATTAAGGGGAAATAATTCCCCCTGAAAATGGGACACCACTCGCCAAGTGAACGTAACAAACGTGCTCACGTCACACGCTGACAAGTCTACCCCGCCAAATATGAAACCACCCCTCCGCGAGACTGACAGCAGCTGACTACTATTTACACGGAGGACAAATGTCGGTCCCAGCTGTGTTACCTGTTGTGTTGGTTCTGTTTATTTACCTTCGGGATGCGCAGAGAAGAAATGCGGCAAACAGAAGACGCATTCGCCGTCTACTTTGCCTTTCAGTCTTGTCTCATGTATGTTGATTTATTTAAATATTTTCATGTATTTTTTCTTCAATAGTTGGCGATTTATAACATTAACGTTAGCATTACCGCTAGCTTGACAAGGTAACATTACCGGTCCAGTTCCTCCAGCTGCGGCCGCCATTTTTGTTGTAAGAAATCAGTCGGCTCGCTGAGCTCGCAGTGCATCATGGGTAATTTCATCTTCCACTCAAAACGAAGTCCGCAACCAACCTCACTACATTTTGAGGGTTGATTTTAAGGGCAAAATCAAACTCCCACTTGCTCCCCTAGGTAATGGGACACCCTACCCCTACACATGAACGCACAAAATCTAGGGTTAGGGGAAATTTTAGGGTTAGGGGGAGAAATGGGACAGGGCCTTATTGAGGGAAAAAATCTGACACTTTTTGTGTTAAAATATACATTACTTGTTCTTATTTTAAATCTATTTTAAACTATACAAAGTAGTTGAATATACGAACATTTATTCATCAAGAAACATGAATGTGGTTTGATTATGATTCAAAATACTTTAGATTTTTCATTATTTTCACTGACACCATTTGTGGTGTTATGTGTAAGCCATCGTGTGGCCTTTTCAGTTATGCCTAAAGTTGACACAAAATGTGTTGTCCATGAGCACACACACCACATGTGTTACAATTTTGTGTCATTTCTGACACATTACTTCTTAGAGTGTAGGAACTTATAAACAGTCTATGGTCAGATAAACAGCATGTAAACGGAGCCGGTTGGATATTTGTACTCCACTGTTAGCGGTATGTTAACATTAACTAGCCTAGCTTATAGGATGTTCAAACAACCAGATAGACTGTTAGCGGTGTGTTAACGTTAATTAGCCCAGCCTATGGGATGTTCAAACAACCAGACAGACTATTAGCGGTGTGTTAACCTTAATTAGCCTAGCCTATGGGATGTTCAAACAACCAGACAGACTATTAGCGGTGTGTTAACCTTAATTAGCCTAGCCTATAGGATGTTAAAACAACCAGACAGACTGTTAGCGGTGTTTTAACCTTAATTAGCCTAGCCTATGGGATGTTCAAACAACAAGACAAACTGTTAGCGGTGTGTTAACGTTAATTAGCTGAGCTTATAGGATGTTCAAACAACCAGATAGACTGTTAGCGGTGTGTTAACGTTAATTAGCCTAGCCTATGGGATGTTCAAACAACCAGACAGACTGTTAGTGGTGTGTTAACCTTAATTAGCCTAGCCTATAGGATGTTAAAACAACCAGACAGACTGTTAGCGGTGTTTTAACCTTAATTAGCCTAGCCTATGGGATGTTCAAACAACCAGACAAACTGTTAGCGGTGTGTTAACCTTAATTAGCCTAGCCTATAGGATGTTCAAACAACCAGACAAACTGTTAGCGGTGTGTTAACCTTAACTAGCCTAGCCTATAGGATGTTAAAACAACCAGACAAACTGTTAGCGGTGTGTTAACCTTAACTAGCCTAGCCTATAGGATGTTAAAACAACCAGACAAACTGTTAGCGGTGTGTTAACCTTAACTAGCCTAGCCTATAGGATGTTAAAACAACCAGACAAACTGTTAGCGGTGTGTTAACCTTAACTAGCATAGCCTATAGGATGTTAAAACAACCAGACAGACTGTTAGCGGTGTGTTAACCTTAATTAGCCTAGCCTATTGGATGTCAAAACAACCAGACAGACTGTTAGCGGTGTGTTAACGTTAATTAGACTAGCCGATAGGATGTTCAAACAACCATATCGACACTAGTTTAAACTTGTTTTCGTCGCTCTATATCCGTCACATTGTTCATTGCTGTGATTGGTCGTAGCACTGGCCTATTACATTCAGAGCAGTTTGAAAGACAACCGTTGATCCTACCCGTACGATTAAGCTCAGTCTATGGATGGTCTACAGACTATGAATTCAGATCATAGTTGGACTTAACTGACTATCACTTTTGTGCGTTTTAGTGTAGTTTTTACTAGTCTATTAAACTAGTTCACCTCTAGTGGTAAAAATCGTTGGTCTAGTGATGCTCCATAGAAACTCAGCGAGGACCAGTAAAATTTTACATAACGTAGGGCGGGGCTTCAGCCAGATAGGTATGAACAGGAGCTGTTTTGTAAGAGCATGGGGGGGTTGGAGTAAACTGGATGACATATGCTTGTTCCAGAGTCACAGTAGGAGCTGGAGGTGGACCACCTTCAAAACACAACTGGATGAACTGTTGCTGTGCAGCTCACGTGAACCCTTAAGAACCAAACATTGTACGTGCCATTATTCTGGAGGCGTGGCTTCTAACTGTCCTCGTACGACACCTTTAATGTAAATGACACATAGGTGTGAATGTGACACTGATTATTTGTCTCCATATGTTCAGTCATGTGATGAACTGGTGACATGTCCAGGGTGAACCCTCCCTTTACCAGTTCAGCAGGTTCACATAATTAATGAATGAATTTTGGTCCAATCATGTTGTTTTCAAACGTCTCTTCTTTATTCAAAAATACATAAACATGTCAAACTGCAGCAGTCTGGACACACACACACACACACACACATACACACACACACACACACACACACACACACACACACACACACACACACACACACACACACACACACACATACATACACATACACACACACACACACACACACACACACATACACACACACACACACATACACACACATACACACACACACACACACACATACACACACACACACACACATACACACACATACACACACATACACACACACATACACACACATACACACACACACACACACATACACACACATACACACACACACACACACACACACACACACACACACATACACACACACACAGACACACACACACACACATACACACACACACATACACACACATACATACACACACACACACACACACACACACACACACACAGACACACACACACACACACACACATACACACACACACACACACACATACACACACACACACACACACACACACACACATACACACACACACACACACACACAGTCCAGTTCCCATTTATAATATAGATTCTTCCACTGCTCTGGTGCTTGTTACACTGGTCTACAGTCAGAACCTTCTGGAATCAAACTAATGAAATGTTCCCACATGTGTGTTAGTGATAAAAAAAACAAAAAAAAGCCTGAAATGATGGTTGAAACAAGTTTCCCAGATCAGTCTGGACTGAAAATGTGAAATAGAATCAACAGTAGAATAGGTTTTAGTCCAAAGGAATATTGGTGTCAGATCTACCAGATCTACCAGATCTACCAGATCTACTCCCAAACACTGTGTGCGTTTCCATTACAGTTCTTATACTGTAGGAATCACCCTGATCATCACTCTAATTTCTCATGTCCCAGCAGCCAATGGTTGTCATGGTTACAGCGACTGCGGCTGCAATTTTCACTCCGAGAGAAGTGATCATGTGACCATGTACGTCACATCCTGTGACATAACTGCAGAAAAAGTGTTTCCATTACAGCGGCACGGTGGTGCAGTGGTTAACACTCATGCCTCACAGCAAGAAGGACCCTGGTTCGAATCCCACGTTTGCATGTTCTCGTTATGTCTGCGTGGGTTTTCTTCAGGTACTCTGGCTCCTCCCACCATCCAAACACATGCACTGATAGGTTAACTAGTTAACTGGTTAATCTAAATCATCCATAGGTGTGAATGTGACAGTGATTGTTTGTTTATATATGTTCAGCCCTGAGATGAACTGGAGACTCATACAGGGTGACCTCTGACCCTGCCTTCACCCAATGTAGCTGGATTAGGCCCCCTGTGACCCCTGTGACCCTACACCCACTGCACAGGTTCTTTCTCGTAGAATATTTACTTATCCATTATGTACATGAAGCAGCATATCTGTGGAATAACACACCATCATATATATTAAAAACTAACCAACACTAAAGTCATAATTCATCTCATTAAAGTAGGTAAGATTTAGAATGACTTTCTGAAGCAGATCATGTGTCATTCTGCTGAACATCACTTTTCCATGCTCCTCTTGGAATCTGTCTGTCATGGTCCATCTGTCCCCTTTGCCCTCTTTATTCCCTCCTATTTATATTTCAGACAGACAGACAGACAGACAGACAGACAGACAGACAGACAGACAGACAGACAGACAGACAGAGACTTAATGAGAGGGATGATCTTGTCAAACTCAATATAACTATCAATGTACTTTCTCTTTTTAGGGTTAGGGCGTTTGTTTTTGTCATTGTCATTTTCATTGTCATTTTTTTTACCACTTCTTGAGGAACTTGGCGGACACAAAAATCGATCCATGTTCGCTGCAGGGTGGCTAAAAGTAGCCTGTGACTCGCTCCGTCTCAATTTAGTCAAGCTGGCGTCAAACAGCGCTGTTACTTCCGCCCGCTCGCTACAAAATAAAACTTCCGCATTTCAAAATAAAACAGTAAAAAAAAAATAAATAAATAAAACAAAAATAAAACAAAACCTTGAATAATTTTGCGTACCCCCTGGACATGCACCACGTCCCCTAGGGGTCCACGGACCCCAGTTTGAGAACCGTGGAAATAGTCATTACAATGTAGTCAATATTTACTTTCAAAATGGCCGAACTCCATGTGGAGTGATATGGTACCGTGAATCTGAAGTGACAAAACTCATTGCCATTGGCAGCGGGCGATTATCGAATAAAATATGCTTGCAGAACACTGGGAACCTCCATTCAAAGTGAATGGGGGCTGTCAGAACATTCTAGAGGGCTGTAGATTAACACTGTGTATTCACAGAGGGACATGAAGAAGAAATGGGTGTGGCTGGAGGAGCAGCACCCCAAACAAGGCTGCACAATAAATGGACTGAACTGTGCATGGTTCTTTACATTCGCCTCACATTCACCCATTCACACTCACTCATACACCAGTAGGTTCTAAGGTCAAAGGTCAGTCCTACTGGGACACTAACAAAGGGTTCAGTTTTCAAGGTTGGTGTCGTGTGAAGGACCCAAATGCAGACACCACAGCTTCACAAAGAAAAGTGAAATGAATGAGGTCAAAGGTGACAGAGTGAGGATATGACATCAGTGTCTTTGTCCAAGGACACTTGGACATGTGGACAGGCAGAGCCAGCACACGAACCACCAACCCTTCGATCATTGGACGACCCGCTCTGAACCACGACCGCCCAATAGGAAACATACCAGGTATTTATATATTATTATATATGTATACTATATATTATTATATATATATATATATATATATATATATACACTATATATATATATATATACTATATATTATTATATATGTATACTATATATTATTATATATGTATACTATATATTAAAAAAAAAAAAATGTTCCTCTCGCCCCACGTGGGCGGTGTCTCCTTCAGACTCAGGTCCTCTACCAGAGGTCTGGGAGCCTGAGGGTTCTGCGCAGGATCTTAGCTGTTCCTAACAATGCGCTCTTTTGGACACAGATCTCTGATGTTGTTCCTGGTATCTGCTGGAGACATTGTCCCAGCTTGGGGGTCACTGCCCCTAGTGCCCCCATCACTACTGGTACCACTGTTGCCTTCACACTCCACATTTTCTCTAACTCCTCTTTCAGCCCTTGGTATTTCTCAAGCTTCTCATGTTCTTTCTTTCTGATGTTGCTATCACTGGGGACTGCTACATCTATCACCACCACTGTCTTCTCATGTTTATCCACCACCACTATGTCAGGCTGATTGGCCATCACCATCTTGTCAGTCTGGATCTGGAAGTCCCACAGGATCTTGGCCTGTTTGTTCTCCGTCACCTTTGGGGGGTTCTCCCATCTTGACCCTGGGACCTCTAGTCCATACTCTTTACAGATGTTCCTGTACAGTATGTCCTCTACCTGGTTATGCCTCTCCATGTATGCCTTGCCTGCCACCATCTTACACCCTGCTGTGATGTGCTGGACTGTTTCAGGGGCTTCTCTACACAGCCTACACCTGGGGTCCTGTCTGGTGTGGTAGACCCCGGCCTCTATTGCTCTGGTGTTCAGGGCTTGTTCTTGTGCAGCCATGAGTAGCGCCTCTGTGCTGTCCTTTAGTCCAGCCTTTTCCAGACACTGGTATGTCTTTTCCATATCAGCCACTTCCTCAATTTGTCGATGATACACGCCATGCAAGGGTTTGTCCTTCCATGATAGCCCCTCTGGTTCCTCGACCTTACTGGGCTTTTGTTGCCTGAGGCATTCACTTAGCAGTTGGTCATCGGGGGCCATTTTCTTGATGTATTCCTGGAGGTTCGCCGTTTCCTCCTGGACAGTAGTTCTGACACTTACTAGTCCTCGGCCCCCTTCCTTTCGCTTAGTGTACAGCCTCAGGACACTGGACTTGGGGTGGAACCCTCCATGCATGGTAAGGAGTTTCCTTGTCTTGATATCAGTGGCTTGTATCTCTTCCAGCGGCCAGGATATTATCCCAGCTGGGTATCTGATTACTGGCAGGGCATAGGTGTTAATGGCCTGGATCTTAATTTTGCCGTTCAGCTGACTTTTCAGGACCTGTCTTACCCTCTGTAGGTATTTGGCTGTGGCTGACTTCCGAGCTGCCTCCTCATGATTACCATTTGTCTGTGGGATCCCTAGGTATTTGTAACTTTCCTGCACATCTGTGATATTCCCTTCAGGTAGGTCAACCCCTTCAGTTGTGATCACCTTTCCTCTTCTAGATATCATCCGCCCACATTTATCTAGTCCGAATGACATCCCAATGTCTTTGCTGTAGATCCAGGTGAGGTGAATTAGGGAATCAATGTCACGCTCATTCTTGGCATACAGCTTGATGTCATCCATGTAGAGGAGGTGGTTGATGGATGTTCCACTTCGGAACTGGTATCCGAAGCCACTCTTTGAGATGATCTGGCTGAGGGGGTTTAGGCCTATGCAGAACAGCAGGGGGGACAGAGCATCTCCTTGGTAAATGCCGCATCTGATGTTCACTTGTGCAATTGGCTTTGAGTTGGCCTCCAGAGTTGTCTTCCACAGCCTCATTGAGTTCTGGATGAACTCTCTTAGTGTCCTGTTGATGTTATACAGTTTTAAGCATTCCAGTATCCATGTATGTGGCATTGAGTCATAGGCTTTCTTGTAATCAATCCAGGCAGTGCACAGGTTGGTGTTCCTCGTCTTGCAATCTCGGGCAATTGCCCTGTCAACCAGTAGCTGGTGTTTGGCTCCCCTGGTGTTGTTGCCTATTCCTTTCTGTGCTCTGCTCATGTATTGCTCCATGTGCCTACTCATCTTAGTCGCTATGATGCCTGATAGAAGCTTCCATGTGGTGCTGAGGCAGGTTATAGGCCGGTAGTTAGATGGTATTGTTCCCTTCTGGGGGTCCTTCATTATGAGGACTGTCCGGCCCTGGGTTAGCCACTCTGGGTGGTTTCCCGATATCAGCAGCTGGTTCATCTGTGCTGCTAGGCGTTCATGGAGTGCTGTCAGTTTCTTAAGCCAGTAGGTATGAATCATGTCGGGCCCTGGTGCTGTCCAGCTCTTCATTTTGGACACTCTGGTTTGGATGTCTGCTAGTGTGATGACTACTGGGTCTTGTTCTGGGAGTTGGCTGTGCTCTGCCTGTAAGTCTGTCAGCCATTGGGCATTGGTGTTATGTGTTGCCTCCTTCTCCCAGATGCTCTTCCAGTATTGCTCAGTTTCAGCCCTAGGTGGGTCTGTTGTCACCTTGCCCCCCTGCCATTGAGAGTAGACCTTAGCTGGGTTGGTGGAGAACACCTGGTTTATTCTCCTGGCCTCTACCTCTCTTGTGTATCTCTTTAGGCGGGTAGCTAGTGCTGTGAGCCTCCAGTGCCTCAGCTGTGGACAGTTTGTTGTATTTCTTGGGCAGTTCTTTCCTCAGATTCACACCTCTGCTTAGTTCTGTTAAAACACTGACTTCTCTCCGTGCTGCCATGATCTTTGCCTCTAGCCTTCTCCTCCATGGGGCAACCTTCTGGCTGCTCTGGCTGTTCATCTTGTAGCCAAGCATCTCAAGGATTACGGTTGCTGCTGCATACATCAGCTGATTGGTCTCAGTGATGGTAGTGGTAGGGACAGTTCAGGTCCTCCAGTAGAGACTGGTCTGGTACTTTGTTCTTTAGCCTTGGCAAGCAGGTAGTTGTGTTCCCCCAGGATTTCATGATTCTCTTTCTCAGGTCAGCTGCCCTTGTGTTTAGTCTTTCTGGGGCTTGGTACCCCCAAGTACCGTACTTTGTACCGTGGATGAGGTACAACGCTGTACCTCATTGATCTCTAGCTGTGATAGCAACCTCTTATTGCGGATAGTCAGTGAGGATGTGGGGTTTCGAAGCATGTACCCTCTCTCACTGGGGTTACTCCCGTAGTAACACTCCATCAGTACCATGTTCTCTGCCCTGCTCCATGAATGTCTTGTTACAGTAGCCAATTTAACATCAGGGTGTCCTGGTTCCTCAACCCCTAACGCGGACCTTGTTGTCCCGGGCGCCGTCCGAGCCGGTATGACTCTATTTATTATATTATATATAGGCATGTATAGCGTAAAGTGCCTTGCCTAAGGGCACACCTGGGATTCGAACCGGCAACCTTCCGCACCAAAGTCAGTGGTGTAGACCACTAAGCTATCCAGTATATATATATATATATATATATATATATATATATATATATATATATATATATATATATATATATATATACTATATATTATTATATATGTATACTATATATTATTATATATGTATACTAGGAGTTGATGAAAATTTTAACACAATTTTGTGTAATTATATGATTGCATCAGAAACGACAGTGGTGAAGCTCTATAATCCACCATTTTGTTTAATCATTCCTAACTTTCTTTATGAGATAAAAAGTCAAAAATGTTACTTTTTATGGTCACACATAAAAAAAATCTAGTTGAGTGAACCAAATTCAATTGCATAAGGTTAGGATTATTTTAATTTAATTTGATTCACTTAACTAGATGTTTTTATGTGTGACTTATTGAAGAAGAATTTTAAGTTGATTCAATGTTTTACTTTTTTCAGTGTTTAACAGTTCTGAAAGTGTTAATAAATTGAGGTAAAAATATCGTCTATTTCTACTTTAATGTCGATGCAGTTATAAAAAGGCTTATTTGCATAGACACACACACACACACACACACACACACATATTTTGCACTGAATGCCTGAATATTTCCTACTTTGTATTCATCCCAATTGTAGTGTGTCCTAAATCCCAGCCTGTTCGGGTGTTTCTGGGTGAATTCTATGTAACAGACAAAAGCACATCTAGGTCATAATGACGAAGCATTGATTGGAAATGTGAAGCCAGATCACATATAAATACATAATTTGCTGTCATCATCATTATCATGGCATCACCATAATTACAGTCAGATCCAAATGTCGACTGCGTCAAAGCTTTGAATTACAACATTGTTCTAAACTGTACTATGCTCCAGCTATAGAAGACTAGAACATTCCTTTTCAGTCTCTTCTTGCCTCAGTCATTTGTCACACATCAATAGATTCATGGGCCCCCTGGAGGACTCACTCCTACACCTGGTCCCTCATCAGTGTTAGAGATGAATCACAGGAGCAAAGTAAATTCATACAGAGTCTACATAGAACCATCCCATAATCACTGGACATTCAAACAAGTGGACATGAAAACAAGGGCTCATTACTGTGACGTCCAGACACTGCTCTGCTGCTTCAGGCCAGATGGTGACACAGTCCCTCCAAGACCCAGACACACGGACCTGTACAAATGTTCTGCACTTCTATAGTTGTGTCAGTCCTACTGGGAGACTAACAAAGGACACTTGGACATGTGGACAGCCAGAGCCGGGACACAAACCTCTCGGTCATTGGGCGACCCACTCTACCAACTGAGCCGCTAACACTGCCCAACAACTGAAATGAAAGTATTTTGATAAGACATACAGAAGACAAAACTCAGTAAAATTTCGTAAAATGACCAAAAATATTCAGTAAAATTAACAAAAATGAACAAAATAATCCATAAAATGACAAAAAATGACCAAAATATTCAGTAAAATTTACTAAAATGAACAAAATAATGCATAAAATGACCAAAAATTACCAAAATACTCAGTAAAATTAACTAAAATGAACAAAATAATGCATAAAATCACCAAAAATTACCAAAATACTCAGTAAAATTAACTAAAATGAACAAAATAATTCATAAAATGACCAAAAATGACCAAAATATTCAGTAAAATTAACTAAAATGAACATAATAATCCATAAAATGACCAAAAATGACCAAAATACTCAGTAAAATTAACTAAAATGAACAAAATAATGCATAAAATGACCAAAAATGACCGAAACACTCAGTGAAATTAACTAAAATGAACAAAATAATGCATAAAATGACCAAAAATGACCAAAATACTCAGTATAATTAACTAAAATGAACAAAATAATGCATCAAATGACAAAAAATGACCAAAATATTCAGTAGAATTAACTAAAATGAACAAAATAATGCATAAAATGACCAAAAATTACCAAAATACTCAGTAAAATTAACTAAAATGAACAAAATAATGCATAAAATCACCAAAAATTACCAAAATACTCAGTAAAATTAACTAAAATGAACAAAATAATTCATAAAATGACCAAAAATGACCAAAATATTCAGTAAAATTAACTAAAATGAACATAATAATCCATAAAATGACCAAAAATGACCAAAATACTCAGTAAAATTAACTAAAATGAACAAAATAATGCATAAAATGACCAAAAATGACCGAAACACTCAGTGAAATTAACTAAAATGAACAAAATAATGCATAAAATGACCAAAAATGACCAAAATACTCAGTATAATTAACTAAAATGAACAAAATAATGCATCAAATGACAAAAAATGACCAAAATATTCAGTAGAATTAACTAAAATGAACAAAATAATGCATAAAATGACCAAAAATGACCAAAATATTCAGTAGAATTAACTAAAATGAACAAAATAATCCATAAAATGACCAAAAATGACCAAAATACTCAGTGAAATTAACTAAAATGAACAAAATAATGCATAAAATGACCAAAAATCACCAAAATATTCAGTAGAATTAACTAAAATGAACAAAATAATGCATAAAATGACAAAAAATGACCAAAATACTCAGTGAAATTAACTAAAATGAACAAAATAATCCATAAAATGACAAAAAATGACCAAAATATTCAGTAAAATTTACTAAAATGAACAAAATAATGCATAAAATGACCAAAAATTACCAAAATACTCAGTAAAATTAACTAAAATGAACAAAATAATTCATAAAATGACCAAAAATGACCAAAATACTCAGTAAAATTAACTAAAATGAACAAAATAATTCATAAAATGACCAAAAATGACCAAAATATTCAGTAAAATTAACTAAAATGAACATAATAATCCATAAAATGACCAAAAATGACCAAAATACTCAGTAAAATTAACTAAAATGAACAAAATAATGCATAAAATGACCAAAAATGACCGAAACACTCAGTGAAATTAACTAAAATGAACAAAATAATGCATAAAATGACCAAAAATGACCAAAATACTCAGTATAATTAACTAAAATGAACAAAATAATGCATCAAATGACAAAAAATGACCAAAATATTCAGTAGAATTAACTAAAATGAACAAAATAATGCATAAAATGACCAAAAATGACCAAAATATTCAGTAGAATTAACTAAAATGAACAAAATAATCCATAAAATGACCAAAAATGACCAAAATACTCAGTGAAATTAACTAAAATGAACAAAATAATGCATAAAATGACCAAAAATCACCAAAATATTCAGTAGAATTAACTAAAATGAACAAAATAATGCATAAAATGACCAAAAATGACCAAAATACTCAGTGAAATTAACTAAAATGAACAAAATAATGCATAAAATGACCAAAAATGACCAAAATATTCAGTAAAATTAACTAAAATGAACAAAATAATGCATAAAATGACCAAAAATGACCAAAATACTCAGTATAATTAACTAAAATGAACAAAATAATGCATCAAATGACAAAAAATGACCAAAATATTCAGTAGAATTAACTAAAATGAACAAAATAATGCATAAAATGACCAAAAATGACCAAAATATTCAGTAGAATTAACTAAAATGAACAAAATAATCCATAAAATGACCAAAAATGACCAAAATACTCAGTGAAATTAACTAAAATGAACAAAATAATGCATAAAATGACCAAAAATCACCAAAATATTCAGTAGAATTAACTAAAATGAACAAAATAATGCATAAAATGACAAAAAATGACCAAAATACTCAGTGAAATTAACTAAAATGAACAAAATAATCCATAAAATGACAAAAAATGACCAAAATATTCAGTAAAATTTACTAAAATGAACAAAATAATGCATAAAATGACCAAAAATTACCAAAATACTCAGTAAAATTAACTAAAATGAACAAAATAATGCATAAAATCACCAAAAATTACCAAAATACTCAGTAAAATTAACTAAAATGAACAAAATAATTCATAAAATGACCAAAAATGACCAAAATATTCAGTAAAATTAACTAAAATGAACATAATAATCCATAAAATGACCAAAAATGACCAAAATACTCAGTAAAATTAACTAAAATGAACAAAATAATGCATAAAATGACCAAAAATGACCGAAACACTCAGTGAAATTAACTAAAATGAACAAAATAATGCATAAAATGACCAAAAATGACCAAAATACTCAGTATAATTAACTAAAATGAACAAAATAATGCATCAAATGACAAAAAATGACCAAAATATTCAGTAGAATTAACTAAAATGAACAAAATAATGCATAAAATGACCAAAAATGACCAAAATATTCAGTAGAATTAACTAAAATGAACAAAATAATCCATAAAATGACCAAAAATGACCAAAATACTCAGTGAAATTAACTAAAATGAACAAAATAATGCATAAAATGACCAAAAATCACCAAAATATTCAGTAGAATTAACTAAAATGAACAAAATAATGCATAAAATGACCAAAAATGACCAAAATACTCAGTGAAATTAACTAAAATGAACAAAATAATGCATAAAATGACCAAAAATGACCAAAATATTCAGTAAAATTAACTAAAATGAACAAAATAATGCATAGAATGACCAAAAATGACCGAAATACTCAGTGAAATTAACTAAAATGAACAAAATAATGCATAAAATGACCAAAAATGACCAAAATACTCAGTAAAATTAACTAAAATGAACAAAATTAGCATAAAATGACAAAAAATGACCAAAATATTCAGTAAAATTAACTAAAATGAACAAAATAATGTATAAAATGACCAAAAATGACCAAAATACTCAGTAAAATTAACTAAAATGAACAAAATAATTCATAAAATGTCCAAAAATGACCAAAATACTCAGTGAAATTAACTAAAATGAACAAAATAATGCATAAAATGACCAAAAATGACCAAAATACTCAGTAAAATTAACTAAAATGAACAAAATAATGCAGAGAATGACCAAAAATGACCGAAATACTCAGTGAAATTAACTAAAATGAACAAAATAATGCATAAAATGACCAAAAATGACCAAAATACTCAGTAAAATTAACTAAAATGAACAAAATAATGCATAGAATGACCAAAAATGACCGAAATACTCAGTGAAATTAACTAAAATGAACAAAATAATGCATAAAATGACAAAAAATGACCAAAATATTCAGTAAAATTAACTAAAATGAACAAAATAATCCAAAAAATGACCAAAAATGACCAAAATACTCAGTGAAATTAACTAAAATGAACAAAATAATGCATAAATTGACAAAAAATGACCAAAATATTCAGTAAAATTAACTAAAATGAACAAAATAATGCATAGAATGACCAAAAATGACCGAAATACTCAGTGAAATTAACTAAAATGAACAAAATAATGCATAAAATCACCAAAAATTACCAAAATATTCAGTAAAATTAACTAAAATGAACATAATAATCCATAAAATGACCAAAAATGACCAAAATACTCAGTGAAATTAACTAAAATGAACAAAATAATGCATCAAATGACCAAAATACTCAGTAAAATTAACTAAAATGAACAAAATAATGCATAAAATGACAAAAAATGACCAAAATATTCAGTAAAATTAACTAAAATGAACAAAATAATCCATAAAATGACCAAAAATGACCAAAATATTCAGTAAAATTTACTAAAATGAACAAAATAATGCATAAAATGACCAAAAATGACCAAAATACTCAGTAAAATTAAATAAAATGAACAAAATAATCCATAAAATGACCAAAAATGACCAGAATACTCAGTAAAATTAACTAAAATGAACAAAATAATGCATAGAATGACCAAAAATGACCGAAATACTCAGTGAAATTAACTAAAATGAACAAAATAATGCATAAAATTACCAAAAATTACCAAAATATTCAGTAAAATTAACTAAAATGAACATAATAATCCATAAAATGACCAAAAATGACCAAAATACTCAGTGAAATTAACTAAAATGAACAAAATAATGCATAAAATGACCAAAAATTACCAAAATACTCAGTAAAATTAAATAAAATGAACAAAATAATGCATAAAATGACCAAAAATGACCAGAATACTCAGTAAAATTAACTAAAATGAACAAAATAATCCATAAAATGACCAAAAATGACCAAAATACTCAGTAAAATTAACTAAAATGAACAAAATAATGCATAAAATGACAAAAAATGACCAAAATATTCAGTAAAATTAACTAAAATGAATAAAATAATCCATAAAATGACCAAAAATGACCAAAATATTCAGTAAAATTTACTAAAATGAACAAAATAATCCATAAAATGACCAAAAATGACCAAAATATTCAGTAAAATTTACTAAAATGAACAAAATAATGCATAAAATGACCAAAAATGACCAAAATACTCAGTAAAATTAAATAAAATGAACAAAATAATGCATAAAATGACCAAAAATGACCAGAATACTCAGTAAAATTAACTAAAATGAACAAAATAATCCATAAAATGACCAAAAATGACCAAAATACTCAGTAAAATTAACTAAAATTAACAAAATAATGCATAAAATGACCAAAAATGACCAAAATATTCAGTAAAATTAACTAAAATGAACAAAATAATGCATAAAATGACCAAAAATTACCAAAATACTCAGTAAAATTAAATAAAATGAACAAAATAATGCATAAAATGACCAAAAATGACCAGAATACTCAGTAAAATTAACTAAAATGAACAAAATAATCCATAAAATGACCAAAAATGACCAAAATACTCAGTAAAATTAACTAAAATGAACAAAATAATGCATAAAATGACAAAAAATGACCAAAATATTCAGTAAAATTAACTAAAATGAATAAAATAATCCATAAAATGACCAAAAATGACCAAAATATTCAGTAAAATTTACTAAAATGAACAAAATAATCCATAAAATGACCAAAAATGACCAAAATATTCAGTAAAATTTACTAAAATGAACAAAATAATGCATAAAATGACCAAAAATGACCAAAATACTCAGTAAAATTAAATAAAATGAACAAAATAATGCATAAAATGACCAAAAATGACCAGAATACTCAGTAAAATTAACTAAAATGAACAAAATAATCCATAAAATGACCAAAAATGACCAAAATACTCAGTAAAATTAACTAAAATTAACAAAATAATGCATAAAATGACCAAAAATGACCAAAATATTCAGTAAAATTAACTAAAATGAACAAAATAATCCATAAAATGACCAAACATGACCAGAATACTCAGTAAAATTAACTAAAATGAACAAAATAATGCATAGAATGACCAAAAATGACCAAAATACTCAGTAAAATTAACTAAAATTAACAAAATAATGCATAAAATGACCAAAAATGACCAAAATATTCAGTAAAATTAACTAAAATGAACAAAATAATCCATAAAATGACCAAAAATGACCAGAATACTCAGTAAAATTAACTAAAATGAACAAAATAATCCATAAAATGACCAAAAATGACCAAAATACTCAGTAAAATTAAATAAAATGAACAAAATAATGCATAAAATGACCAAAAATGACCAGAATACTCAGTAAAATTAACTAAAATGAACAAAATAATCCATAAAATGACCAAAAATGACCAAAATACTCAGTAAAATTAACTAAAATTAACAAAATAATGCATAAAATGACCAAAAATGACCAAAATATTCAGTAAAATTAACTAAAATGAACAAAATAATCCATAAAATGACCAAACATGACCAGAATACTCAGTAAAATTAACTAAAATGAACAAAATAATGCATAGAATGACCAAAAATGACCAAAATACTCAGTAAAATTAACTAAAATTAACAAAATAATCCATAAAATGACCAAAAATGACCAAAATACTCAGTGAAATTAACTAAAATGAACAAAATAATGCATAAAATGACCAAAAATTACCAAAATACTCAGTAAAATTAAATAAAATGAACAAAATAATGCATAAAATGACCAAAAATGACCAGAATACTCAGTAAAATTAACTAAAATGAACAAAATAATCCATAAAATGACCAAAAATGACCAAAATACTCAGTAAAATTAACTAAAATGAACAAAATAATCCATAAAATGACCAAAAATGACCAAAATACTCAGTGAAATTAACTAAAATGAACAAAATAATGCATAAAATGACCAAAAATGACCAAAATATTCAGTAAAATTTACTAAAATGAACAAAATAATGCATAAAATGACCAAAAATGACCAAAATACTCAGTAAAATTAAATAAAATGAACAAAATAATGCATAAAATGACCAAAAATGACCAGAATACTCAGTAAAATTAACTAAAATGAACAAAATAATCCATAAAATGACCAAAAATGACCAAAATACTCAGTAAAATTAACTAAAATTAACAAAATAATGCATAAAATGACCAAAAATGACCAAAATATTCAGTAAAATTAACTAAAATGAACAAAATAATCCATAAAATGACCAAACATGACCAGAATACTCAGTAAAATTAACTAAAATGAACAAAATAATGCATAGAATGACCAAAAATGACCGAAATATTCAGTGAAATTAACTAAAATGAACAAAATAATCCATAAAATGACCAAAAATGACCGAAATACTCAGTGAAATTAACTAAAATGAACAAAATAATCCATAAAATGACCAAAAATGACCGAAATACTCAGTGAAATTAACTAAAATGAACAAAATAATGCATAAAATGACAAAAAATGACCAAAATATTCAGTAAAATTTACTAAAATGAACAAAATAATGCATGAAATGACCAAAAATGACCAAAATACTCAGTAAAATTAAATAAAATGAACAAAATAATGCATAAAATGACCAAAAATGACCAGAATACTCAGTAAAATTAACTAAAATGAACAAAATAATCCATAAAATGACCAAAAATGACCAAAATACTCAGTAAAATTAACTAAAATTAACAAAATAATGCATAAAATGACCAAAAATGACCAAAATATTCAGTAAAATTAACTAAAATTAACAAAATAATCCATAAAATGACCAAAAATGACCAGAATACTCAGTAAAATTAACTAAAATGAAAAAAATAATGCATAAAATGACCAAAAATGACCAAAATACTCAGTAAAATTAACTAAAATTAACAAAATAATGCATAAAATGACCAAAAATGACCAAAATACTCAGTGAAATTAACTAAAATGAACAAAATAATGCATAAAATGACCAAAAATGACCAAAATATTCAGTAAAATTAACTAAAATGAACATAATAATCCATAAAATGACCAAAAATGACCAAAATACTCAGTGAAATTAACTAAAATGAACAAAATAATGCATAAAATGACCAAAAATTACCAAAATACTCAGTAAAATTAAATAAAATGAACAAAATAATGCATAAAATGACCAAAAATGACCAGAATACTCAGTAAAATTAACTAAAATGAACAAAATAATCCATAAAATGACCAAAAATGACCAAAATACTCAGTAAAATTAACTAAAATGAACAAAATAATGCATAAAATGACAAAAAATGACCAAAATATTCAGTAAAATTAACTAAAATGAATAAAATAATCCATAAAATGACCAAAAATGACCAAAATATTCAGTAAAATTTACTAAAATGAACAAAATAATCCATAAAATGACCAAAAATGACCAAAATATTCAGTAAAATTTACTAAAATGAACAAAATAATGCATAAAATGACCAAAAATGACCAAAATACTCAGTAAAATTAAATAAAATGAACAAAATAATGCATAAAATGACCAAAAATGACCAGAATACTCAGTAAAATTAACTAAAATTAACAAAATAATGCATAAAATGACCAAAAATGACCAAAATATTCAGTAAAATTAACTAAAATGAACAAAATAATCCATAAAATGACCAAACATGACCAAAATACTCAGTGAAATTAAATAAAATGAACAAAATAATGCATAAAATGACCAAAAATGACCGAAATATTCAGTAAAATTAACTAAAATGAACAAAATAATCCATAAAATGACCAAACATGACCAAAATACTCAGTAACATTAACTAAAATGAACAAAATAATGCATAGAATGACCAAAAATGACCGAAATACTCAGTGAAATTAACTAAAATGAACAAAATAATCCATAAAATGACCAAAAATGACCAAAATACTCAGTGAAATTAACTAAAATGAACAAAATAATGCATAAAATGACCAAAAATGACCGAAATACTCAGTGAAATTAACTAAAATGAACAAAATAATGCATAAAATGACCAAAAATGACCAAAATATTCAGTAAAATTTACTAAAATGAACAAAATAATGCATGAAATGACCAAAAATGACCAAAATACTCAGTAAAATTAAATAAAATGAACAAAATAATGCATAAAATGACCAAAAATGACCAGAATACTCAGTAAAATTAACTAAAATGAACAAAATAATCCATAAAATGACCAAAAATGACCAAAATACTCAGTAAAATTAACTAAAATTAACAAAATAATGCATAAAATGACCAAAAATGACCAGAATACTCAGTAAAATTAACTAAAATGAAAAAAATAATGCATAAAATGACCAAAAATGACCAAAATATTCAGTAAAATTAACTAAAATTAACAAAATAATCCATAAAATGACCAAAAATGACCAGAATACTCAGTAAAATTAACTAAAATGAAAAAAATAATGCATAAAATGACCAAAAATGACCAAAATACTCAGTAAAATTAACTAAAATTAACAAAATAATGCATAAAATGACCAAAAATGACCAAAATACTCAGTGAAATTAACTAAAATGAACAAAATAATGCATAAAATGACCAAAAATGACCAAAATACTCATTAAAATTAACTAAAATTAACAAAATAATGCATAAAATGACCAAAAATGACCAAAATACTCAGTGAAATTAACTAAAATGAACAAAATAATCCATAAAATGACCAAAAATGACCAAAATACTCAGTGAAATTAACTAAAATGAACAAAATAATCCATAAAATGACCAAAAATGACCAAAATACTCAGTGAAATTAACTAAAATGAACAAAATAATCCATAAAATGACAAAAAATGACCAAAATATTCAGTAAAATTAACTACAATGAACAAAATAATGCATAGAATGACCAAAAATGACCGAAATACTCAGTGAAATTAACTAAAATGAACAAAATAATGCATAAAATTACCAAAAATTACCAAAATATTCAGTAAAATTAACTAAAATGAACATAATAATCCATAAAATGACCAAAAATGACCAAAATACTCAGTGAAATTAACTAAAATGAACAAAATAATGCATAAAATGACAAAAAATGACCAAAATATTCAGTAAAATTAACTAAAATGAACAAAATAATCCATAAAATGACCAAAAATGACCAAAATATTCAGTAAAATTTACTAAAATGAACAAAATAATCCATAAAATGACCAAAAATGACCAAAATATTCAGTAAAATTTACTAAAATGAACAAAATAGTGCATAAAATGACCAAAAATGACCAAAATACTCAGTAAAATTAAATAAAATGAACAAAATAATGCATAAAATGACCAAAAATGACCAGAATACTCAGTAAAATTAACTAAAATGAACAAAATAATCCATAAAATGACCAAAAATGACCAAAATACTCAGTAAAATTAACTAAAATGAACAAAATAATGCATAAAATGACCAAAAATCACCAAAATATTCAGTAGAATTAACTAAAATGAACAAAATAATGCATAAAATGACCAAAAATGACCAAAATACTTAGTGAAATTAACTAAAATGAACAAAATAATGCATAAAATGACCAAAAATGACCAAAATACTCAGTGAAATTAACTAAAATGAACAAAATAATGCATAAAATGACCAAAAATGACCAAAATATTCAGTAAAATTAACTAAAATGAACAAAATAATCCATAAAATGACCAAACATGACCAAAATATTCAGTAAAATTTACTAAAATGAACAAAATAATCCATAAAATGACCAAAAATGACCAAAATACTCAGTGAAATTAACTAAAATGAACAAAATAATGCATAAAATGACCAAAATACTCAGTAAAATTAACTAAAATGAACAAAATAATGCATAAAATGACAAAAAATGACCAAAATATTCAGTAAAATTAACTAAAATGAACAAAATAATGTATAAAATGACCAAAAATGACCAAAATACTCAGTAAAATTAACTAAAATGAACAAAATAATCCATAAAATGACCAAACATGACCAAAATATTCAGTAAAATTTACTAAAATGAACAAAATAATCCATAAAATGACCAAAAATGACCAAAATACTCAGTAAAATTAACTAAAATGAACAAAATAATGCATAAAATGACAAAAAATGACCAAAATATTCAGTAAAATTAACTAAAATGAACAAAATAATGTATAAAATGACCAAAAATGACCAAAATATTCAGTAAAATTAACTAAAATGAACAAAATAATGCATAAAATGACCAAAATACTCAGTAAAATTAACTAAAATGAACAAAATAATGCATAAAATGACAAAAAATGACCAAAATACTCCGTAAAATTAACTAAAATGAACAAAATATTCTGGAAAATGAATAAAAATGACTGAAATACTCAGTAAAATGAACTAGAATGACCAAAATAATCAAGGGTCGTTGTCACTCCTAACAGCTGTGTGTCTTATCAAACTATTTTCATCAGTTGTTGGTCAGTGTTAGCGGCTGCTACATGCAGGTGCACAGCTGTTAGCAGTGACAACACTAAAGCATTGATCGCTGATGAGACAAAGTAGTTCCAAACAATTACAAGGTATGAGTTTTTGTTCAGTGACAGTTTTGTTATGTAAATAAATCACTCATTCCAACACAAACTGTTTTGACAAGAAACAGGTTTTATTTTGTTGACCCCAGGAAACCTGCCGGGACCACTTTGGCGTTGACCAAAACCAGACCAGAACTGGGCTCACAGGACACTGTGGGGGGTAAGTCACTGTGGGTGCACTAGAGTAAAGGGGCGGAGTCAGTAGAGAGGGGCGGAGTCAGTGTGGGTGCACTAGAGTAAAGGGGCGGAGTCAGTTTGGGTGCACTAGAGTAAAGGGGCGGAGTCAGTGTGGGTGCACCAGAGTAAAGGGGCGGAGTCAGTGTGGGTGCACTAGAGTAAAGGGGCGGAGTCAGTAGAGAGGGGCGGAGTCAGTGTGGGTGCACTAGAGTAAAGGGGCGGAGTCAGTGTGGGTGCACCAGAGTAAAGGGGCGGAGTCAGTGTGGGTGCACCAGACAAAACAAAACACATTCATCTGAAAAATATTGAACTGTTCCTTTAACTGAAAGCAGCTGGTGAGAGACAGGGGAGATTTGTATGACTTTTAGTGTTTAGTGTTTTGGTGAAATTTTAACTATAATAATAATAAAAATATTAATTAATAAAAACTCATGTAAACAAGGCCAAACTCACAGCAGCTTCACCGAAAAAAAGAACTAATTCTTCTTCAATTTTGACTTTTTATCAGATTTTTAAAAAACTTTTTATCTCATAATTTTGACTTTATCTCTTAATTTTGAGTTTTTATCAGATTTAAAAAAAAAAAAACTTTTTATCTCATATTATTATTAGTTTTATGGTCACACAAAAACTATAGTTGAGTGAACCAAATTAAATTGTATAGGTTTAGGTTTAATTTCATTTCATTCACTCAACTATATTTTTATATGTGACCTATTGAAGAATAATTTTTGCGTTGATTGAGTGTTTTATTTTGTTCAGTGTTTAATGAAGCTGAACCAGACTGGACTGCAGCACCTTTACCTGGGCTCATGGTTCAGAGGGTAAAGGGTTAATATTCATCTGTGACTCTGTGATGCATTTATGGTCTTTGTCTTATCAGGTAAATGTCAGTGTCAGTGGAGTTTACACATGAAAACATGTCTGTGTTCTGGAAACACGTGGCCCAGGATGAATGAATACTGCACTGAAAGGTAAACACACCAAGAAGAGCCTGTGTGTGTGTGTGTGTGTGTATTTCTATCTTTACGGGGACATTGATATGTTTACACAGTCACACCATGGGGACCTGTGACACTATGGGGACCAAAATTGAAACATGTATTTTTCAAAGGTTTTAAGAGGTTTAACAAGTCTGTCGTCAAAAAACTATGTATTTTAATGTGTTTTTTAAAGTATTTATTTTGTCATTTTGTATTTTTTATATATATAATATATACAAAATGTATTATATATTTTGGAATATTGTTATTCATTTTAAATTATTTGTTGTTTATTCATTCATTTTTTATTTAATTTTCAAATGTATTTAAAAATGTATTTTTATTAAAACATTAAGTTGATGTGTTTACACTCACTACCCAATGGCAACTTGGTCCTCATGAGACATTAAAGTGTGTGTGTGTGCGCGTGTGTATATATGTATTCCTATCCTTATGGGGACATTGATATGTTTACACAGTCACACACAGTCACAGTCTGACACTATAGGGACCAAAATTCAGGTCCCCACGAGGGTTAAATATAAATAAACTTCCCCACTTGTAAAATACAAATGATATGTCATAAGTCCCCATAATGTATGAGGGAAAGATGTATTTTACAAAGGTTTGAAGATTAGTTTATTTATTTATTTATTTTTGTACGTATTTAAAAATAGTTTTCATTATTAATTATTTAACAAAATATATATTATAATTTCATTTATTTTTTTCATTATTATTCTTTTTAATTCAATTTAGTTTTCTAATTTCTTCTTATTATTTTATTTTATTAAAAGATGATTTTCCATCTGCAATTAAACATTTTCTGACATTAAAATATGTTTACGCTCACTACCCAATGGTTACTTGATTACAAACTGGGTCCCCATGAGCCATTTAAACGAGTGTGTGTGTGTGTGTGTGTGTCAGCAGGAGGTTGTGTTCAGTGTTTGTTTCAGGTGTCCAGTTGAGTGAACAGTAGTTTTATCTTAATGGGGACACATACCTGACTGGTCTGTGGTCTCCATAAACAACAGTTATACATTCACAGTAAACACGTCCAGACATCATCCTCTGTTCACATCTGCACAATCATCCCTAATGCACTCACCTTATCTGCCAGCCACGACCATAGCAGGGGGGGGGGGGGGGGTATCTGCCCCTGTGTCAGTAACATGGTTAAACGAGTGTGTGTGTCTTTAACCAAAACCATCCACAACCAATGATGCTGATATAAATTCCTCTTTAGTAAATAAATGTAATGATTACTTTGTTTCTTTTGGCTAAAATGAGTCAACTCTATAATATCTTAGACAAGTATCTGTCAGGTAATGACCCATGTTTATTTTTCCTGATGGTATGAAGTACTGAAGATTGTCAAGGGTTTGAAAAACTCAAATTCAGCAGCAGCCAATGAAATGGACAACAGAATTCTAAAAGGTATTAAATACAGTCGTAGAACCACTCATTTTCAGCTGGAACTGTTCCTCAGATGGAAAAAATATAAAAGTAATTACTCCCCAATATTCATCCTGACGACTTTTGCAAAAATCGCTACAATAGACTTAATACTTAACCTAAATAAACTCAGTATCATGGTACCTACTCAGTATGGCTTCAGCAAGAATAACACCACCATGGCAATACCTGAGCTTATGGAAAAAATCAATGAGGTCATTGATTATGGAGCTGGAGTCTTAATGGATTTGTCAAAAGCTTTTGACACTGTTGATCTTGACTTCCTAATCAGGAAGCTTCAGCATTATGGTGTCAGGGGTCGAGTTTTGAATTGGTTTTTTTTTTTTATTATTTTCATGGTAGGGAGCAGTATGTTTTAATCAAAGACCATAAATCATCAACTAAATACATTCACTATGGAGTGCCACAGGGCTCCATATTAGGACCTTTACTTTTCATCATTTTTATAAATGATTTTATTAACTCTTCAAACATATTCCATAAAGTATTATTTGCCGAAGAAAAACTAATTTATTTCTTGCTCATAATAATCTGTAACATCTTGAACGAAACCCTAAATCTTGAGATCAAGAAAATACACAAATGATTCAAACTTTTAAGTCTTTAAACATTAGCAAAACCAATTATATAATCTTCTGTAATAACCACAAACCGACTGTGCACATTCAATTAATGGACAGACAATTACCAATGTAAGATCAACTAAAATCTTTGGTCCGTATTGTTCCTCCGCTGACAATGTGATGACGTCATCATGACCCGTCAACTCAACTTCGACTTTATGGACAGATAAGTCGACTTGAAAAAAACTGAAGTCATTTAATGCCCTAATTAGGGTTATCAAAATGAATGCAGATTAATCCTTCATCTGTTTTTTTCTGACTAAAAATAGTTTTAAACAGTTGTTTTGTTGAAGGTGTTAAAATAAACATATGAATTGCATTTATATTCATGTTTTGGATATTTTATGACATATTTTGTGATAAAATATCTTCAGACTTGAGTTTTCTTTATGACTAACACATGTGGTAAAACTCTAAAAGTATATGACCAGTGTAATTGTGAAAGAGCTGCAACATTCCAAACTAAATTTGAGAAATTGTAAATACAGACAAGTGGTCGATAATACCAGGAACAGGTGATAGGTTTCAGTGTCTGTACTTCCCTTAGTATTATTTTAAATAAGAAGAGTTTTGTTATTTTAACCAGTGCCACTTAAACTAATATAATCTGTTCAAAGGTGTTCTGTCCAGTTAGTTTCACTGATAATTCATTCATGTTCAGGTCAGTGTGACTTCAGTCTGTCCAGTCCAGCCTGTCAAACAATCTAATTATATCCACTCCATTCTGGTCCATTACAGTTCAGACTAATTCTGTACACAGATCACTCCAATTTTTTCCTAAATCAAATCCAGTCTAAATATAGTTCAGTCCAATCTAATCAACACTCTTCCATACACTTCTGTATTTCTGCAGTAGAAATTACTCAATATACAGTTTGTGCATAGTCTTAAAAACCTTGTAAAAGGGTCTTCGTGCTCGACAGTGAACAGCATGGGCTTCATTTACACTGAACACATTTTGTCTTTTTCTTCTTTTTGCATCTCTTACATTTTCTATCTTCTGATTGTGTGTGTGGGGTTTGTCTTTTCAACAGTGTGTTCCTCTGGATTCATAAGACGCCTGAGGAGGAAGACCCAAATAGTTGATTGACGAGTTCAGAGTTAGACCCTCTGGAAATTCACGATTTAGTTGCATTCTTGTTAAAAACATAGTCCAGTATTTCATTCTGAATGTAAATGAAGCTGTATGTAACAGTAAAGCATAGACTCGTGAATTGTGTATGTCAGCAATCAACTATTTCGGGCTTCCTCCTCAGAACCCACAGGTTAGTGATGTGCGGTTAGGGGGTTTTACAGAAATCCGCCCCGCCCAAACCCAAGACGTGGCTAGGCCCGCCCCGCCCAACCCGCATGATGTCACGTATGGATAAACCCAACCCGCCCGTTATCAACCCGCGAGCTTAAATTTGTCTCTAAACTCACATAGTACATTCGCAGCATCTTTACCTTGTGCTTCTAATGTTAAAAGTCATGAAGCATAATTTTTGCCTCCTTTCTAACGTCTCAATATGCACTCCAGCACATAAAATAGACTCCACCCACATCATCACTCTATAAAGCCAACACATACAACGTTTCCGTACAACCTTCGCATCGCCTGTTTTAATCTTCTCCCTGATCAAGTCCCACATTTTCACTCTTATCTCTGAGTGTTCAGGGAGATTTGGCGCTAATAACAAATAACAAAAAGTTGGGATAAAAAAGCATTCAAAACAGGAAGTGACGGGCTTGCACATGCGCGAGCCGAGCACACACACACACACACACACACACACACACACACACACACACACACACACACACCTCAGCGGGTATTGATTGTCCCTGACCCGCCCCACCCGCATCCGCAATATGTATTAATACTGCGACCCAGCCCGCCCGACTCGCGGGTCACCCGTGGATATCCACTGGCCAGTGGGTAGCCCACGCAACACTATCAGAGGTCCATGTGTGTAGATCAGTAACTGTGGACACATTATCTGAGGACATGAAGACCTCAGGACACCTTGGTTTGTCTTTAGGGACCCTCTACTTACTACCACTGAAGTGTGATGTTGTTTAGAACTTTAGAAGAGTTAGTGTGAACATAAGAGTTTGTTGTTGGTGTAGAAGACATGTTCTGATCACTTCCATATTAACACAGTTTGGCTCAAAACAACAAAAGCTACATTTGTCAGTGTTCATCCAAATGGTGTGATTTTGATGTGAACTATATGTATGTACTAACAATCATCTAAAAATTAGCTGAATTCATTTTTACTCTGGATAATCCCTTTAATATCAGAATAAACAAGTGACTTTATTTAGAATTACGTTTAATTTGGAATTAATGTTTTCAACAGGATTTAGAACATGAACGCAGCACAAGTCTGTAAAGGTCATACACTTACCAAATCACATGACGTCTTTACGTGACGTCATGGAGCCTATGGGTGTTATCTCATCTGAGGTCATAAGGTCAGACAAAGTGAATGAAAAAAACCCCTGATACTATCTGGTCTGGATTCTGAGATATCACCACTGATGTGTTTGAACTGTTTACCTTCACTGGCACCTTGACCTTTGACCTTTATACCTCAAAATGTAATGGTTTGTTTCTTGATGCACAATCAAACAAATAAAAAGACAAACAAATGGAAAGTTAAACATAACCTCCTTCGCAGAGGTAACTAGTCAGTCATAGGCACCAGTCTTCTGCTAAGGCTTGATATGTCGTCATATGACGTCAAAACGTGACGAGGTGGAGCCATAGGTGTTGACCCATCTGATGTCTGAAAGTTAGGGTTAGGGGTCAAAGGTTAGGATTATAGGTGTTGACCCATCTGATGTCTGAAGGTTAGGGTTAGGGGTCAAAGGTTAGGATTATAGGTGTTGACCCATCTGATGTCTGAAGGTTAGGGTTAGGGGTCAAAGGTTAGGATTATAGGTGTTGACCCATCTGATGTCTGAAGGTTAGGGTTAGGGGTCAAAGGTTAGGATTATAGGTGTTGACCCATCTGATGTCTGAAGGTTAGGGTTAGGGGTCAAAGGTCAGGTAACCACGTGAATGAAAAAAACATTGAGATATTACCACTGATGTGATTTAGCTATCGACCTTTAGTGTGACATTGACCTTTGACCTTCATGGCTCAAAATCTAATGGGTTCTTCCTTGACCCATTATCTATTATCCCTGAAAGTTTCATGAAAATCCGCTCAGAACTTTTTGTGTCATCCTGTTGACAGACAGATAAAGAGACAAACCGATCTGAATTGAATACCTCCTTGACGGAGGTAATTAGATGTTGACATGGTTCATCTTAAAGTGGAATTAATTTTTATTCGGAATTAAACAGGAATAAAAACTCCCATGTAAACCCACCTATTGAAGAAGAATTCTCTCCCATTAAATTTTAAGTTAATATTGATGTTTCTCTAGCTTAGCCTAGCAGTGCTATCTCTATTCATTCCACGTATGGGTCTAGTGGTGCTTCATAGTCAGGGGAGGCGGGGCTAAAAGGTTGTCTATCAAATCCTCTGTATGCAATAGGACGGTACTACAACCAATCAACATTATCTTTAGGTTGACATGGTTAGAGCGCCTGAAAGTTGACGGAGGAGTCTGGAGAAAGTAATGGTACGGCCACACCAAACACACATTTCCGCATGTACCCTCGTAACGCGCCGCCTAAACACCCAAGTTTGGACCCTAGATAATTCGTGGCCAGTCTGAACACAAAACATTGTACACCAAACGCGCAACGCCCGAGTCTGGATGCTGGATAAACACAGATAAACAAAATCTGTCCATTCACTTCAGTCTGTCCTCAACTCTGGCTCAGATCACTGCTCTGGACCTGCTCTGGACGTCCCATACACCTGAGGCCCAGACGCCGTCACTTTTGGGTTGACCTGACCCTGCAGAAGCGCCTGCAGCACAGAGGGAATTCCACCACCTCCTCCAGGAACTCCGTCTGGATGAAGTCCGCTTTCACCGGTATTTCAGGCTCAGTTTTTTTCTCTGCCTCCTTCTGGGTTGGTCCATGCGTCAAACATCATTCCATCATAATGTTGGCAGCATCTCAATGCTGATTGGCTTTCATAGCACGGTTTCATGTGAATTTGCCTGAAAAGTTTCATATTTTCAACTCCAGCGTTTATATGGATTTGCGGCAAAACATGCAGCTCCAACGCCTGGACGCTCCAACGTACCGCAGAAACTCCTCCATCGCAACGCAGGAGCACTACCAACGCACCGCCCTGGGTGAATCTGCGTCAAAACGCGTCTCTCCATTGAGTTTGTATGTAATCTCGACGCGCAGATGTGAAAATTCACATTCGGGGTGGGCGTACCATTAGGAATGACAAAAGAAAATGGTGGATTATGGAGCTTAATGACTGTTGTTGCTTCTGTAAAATGAATTTAAAGTTGTCATTCCATGGTTATTTCATTAATATTACTGTGTTCTCCATTGTTATTGAATACATTGTGCGTTGGTTCTATTTAATAAAATGTCCGGATTGTTTTGTTTCCAGCTGTTTTTTCATGGTAGAAAAATGACTTAAGGTGCTAATGCTACTTCAGATTCACTGCCGAGGAGGGGCTTAACCCCAGGTGGGTGGGGCTAAAGTTCATCTGACGTCAGATAAACCAGCTTTTTCTGGGTCCCCGGTTTGTCTTCTTGTCTTGTGTGAATGCGGTATGCAGCCAGTGGAGGTGACAACCCACTGTCAAATGAGCATGTGTTGGCTCCTTCATTTATACATGGACGTTCATCTATAGTCTGTCCGTCCATAGGAGTGGATCTGTCCTTCAATGTGGTTCTCCTCAAGATTTCTTCTTTTTCCCACTGGGTTTGGAAGTTTTTTCTTACCGAGAAGGAGGGTCTAAGGACAGGGGAGGAGCTAAGGACAGGGGGAGGGTCTAAGGACAGGGGGAGGAGCTAAGGACAGGGGATGCTTGGGACTTTTCATATATCTCTGTAATTGATTGTCTTTCTGTAAAGCCCTGTGAGACGACTTTGTTGTGATTTGGGGCTTTATAAATAAAATTGAATTGAATTGAATTGAATTGAATTGAATTGAATTGAATTGAATTGAATTGAATCGTTAAGTCTGGGTGAGCCATCAGATTCCAAAAGGACAAAAGTGGAAAAGTGGTTTTCAGCGAAATGACA
This sequence comes from Siphamia tubifer, assembly GCA_020466265.1. Classification (NCBI taxonomy): domain Eukaryota; kingdom Metazoa; phylum Chordata; class Actinopteri; order Kurtiformes; family Apogonidae; genus Siphamia; species Siphamia tubifer. The sequence goes on from CM035801.1 coordinate 3,371,184, forward strand.
CCTTTAAAGGTTGATGACGTTTTCTCACATTCTTCACTCATCTTTGTTAAAAAGAAATCTACACCTGTTGTTGTTCTTCTTCTATGGTTGTTTACGCTTGTTTCTCCACCAATCGTCACAGTGTCACTTTGTTACGCCCGCCCTCTGACTCTATACTTCACTGTGATTGGTCGACCTGTTTCAGGGAAATCTAGACAAAAGTTACATTGAGCGAAACTAGACTACTACGATATAACATTATATGTTAGGCTAGGCTCGTGTTTTTAATCTATATGTACATAAATATTGGTAAACATGTTGACAGCTGTAACATGTCCTGTTCATGAGGGTCACAATTAATAATCCATATATTTATCCCAATACAACTGTGTATTATATGTGTTAGTGATGTTCTGTGTCCCAGACCCCTGTTAGATAAGAAAGACCAGAGTTGTCCATGTCCACATCATTTTTGTCCATTTGTGGACGTATTAGCTAATTATGCTGTGAGGCTAATGACGTTAGGAAATGCAGTCCCATTCTTATATTGCATTAGTGTAACGCCCTGCTGTGAACATTTGTATGAAGGTAATTTAGTTCCTGACTTTACTGCATGTCATCATAACAAGGTCCAGTGACTCAGAAGGAGGTGGACATAAAGAAACAGACGACAACAACAACAACAAAACCCCAGACAACAACATCAACAAAGACTCGCCTGGAACTCAACTCTGTCATTATCTCGTCCTATAAATACTCAAAGGTTTTCGTGTTATAGCTCCAGACGATCGTACAGATGGACCTGCTGTGTATGGGTGAACAGTCAACCAGTCGGCAAAAGTAAACAAAAGACAAACTGATGTCTTAGACGTGCTTGTTCAATTCAATTCAATATTTATTTATGGATCCCAAATCATAACAACGTGGTCTCACAGGGCTCTATAGAGTTGAGATGATGGAGAAAACAATCAATCACAGAAATACATGAAGTCCCAAACATCTGTCCTTAGCTCCTCCCCCTCTCCTTAAACCCGCCTTCTCGGCAAGAAAAAAACCGCACAAAACCCAGTGGGAAAGAACAAATCATGGTGAGAACCACAGTGAAGGACAGACCCACTACCATGGACACACAGACTATAGATGAACGTCCATTTGTAGATGAAAGGAAGGGGGGGGGGGCAGGTCCATCCATCAGACAGGTGAGGGTGAAGGAGAAGGTCTGGGGTCACAGGTCAGCACAGGACACAAGTGAATCACTGCCGATCCTGTTGTCTATGGCTCCTTATGCAGATACTACCCCCCCCCCACGGAAACACACACACTGGGTGAATAGACATGAACAGACTTGGTATGTTAAATGGATTTAAAAACTTACACATACAGATGAAAGAGAGACAGGTGATAGGACTCAGTGCCTGTACTTCCCCCCACCATTGTAGCTCTTAGGGTTAAACTGAACTGTGACTCCAGTTCAGTCGGTGAAGACACATTTACCCACTAAAATCTACACTTTCTTTGACTTTTAACACATATTTCATACTAAATGTGTATACTTTTATCATTTTTGAAAAGTTTAGGGGGTAGTATTGGGGGCTTTGGAACCAATCAGACCTTTTACATGTAAAATGTGACTATGAAAAATTCACAGTACGAAAACACTTCTGGAACAAAGTAATTTCGTAAGTTGAGGTACCACTGGAGAAGTTTTCATTGCCTTAAACCTCAACAGTCATTGAATAAATGTCATCATTTAGTCAAAATCCCGGTGCCTCTGGGGGTGAATCAACTGTGGGCGGGGCCTCAGCCGGCCTGGATGCTGAGCTTCCTTATAATGATGGATCCTGTTTTGATTGACAGGTGTTCTGAGACATTAACACTGAAAATAAAAAACAGTCAGTAATTCCTTCAACATAATTTCATCACTTCCTTGTTCAAGTCTGTGGAAAATATGTCAACTGGGTACAATAAGGTCATGATGCATTTTTATAGAAAAGAACAGAAGCAGAATTTACAGAGAAGTAAAATGACCAATGTTCTAGGTAGTATACTTTATCCTGATAGTATACTTTATATTAATAGTATACTTTATATTAGTAGTATACTTTATATTAATAGTATACTTTATATTAGTAGTATACTTTATATTAGTATATTTCATATTAGTAGTATACTTTATATTAGTAGTATACTTTATATTAATAGTATACTTTATATTAATAGTATGCTTTATCTTAGTAGTATACTTTATATTAGTATACTTTATCCTGGTAGTATACTTTATATTAGTAGTATACTTTATATTAGTAGTATACTTTATATTAGTAGTATACTTTATATTAATAGTATACTTTATAGTAGTAGTATACTTTATATTAGTAGTATACTTTATATTAGTAGTATACTTTATAGTAGTAGTATACTTTATATTAGTAGTATACTTTATATTAATAGTATACTTTATAGTAGTAGTATACTTTATATTAATAGTATACTTTATATTAATAGTATACTTTATATTAGTAGTATACTTTATATTAATAGTATACTTTATAGTAGTAGTATACTTTATATTAGTAGTATACTTTATATTAATAGTATACTTTATATTAATAGTATACTTTATATTAGTAGTATACTTTATATTAGTATACTTTATATTAGTAGTATACTTTATATTAGTATACTTTATAGTAGTAGTATACTTTATATTAGTAGTATACTTTATATTAATAGTATACTTTATATTAGTAGTATACTTTATATTAGTAGTATACTTTATATTAATAGTATACTTTATATTAATAGTATACTTTATATTAATAGTATACTTTATATTAATAGTATACTTTATATTAGTAGTATACTTTATATTAATAGTATACTTTATATTAATAGTATACTTTATATTAATAGTATACTTTATCCTGTTAAACCAGATGATTCCAGTCATAGGTGTGTGTTTGTTGGTGGTCACTTTAAGGCAGTGTAGTGTTCTGCATGGCAACGGCTGGAGGGTGAGTACACAGTATGACAAATGCCCAGGCACTAGAGAGAGGAGCCACCAGGGTTATGGTGCCCTCAGGTCAGCCTAATGACACGGAGAGCAACCGGTGCAACAGATGGTCCTCGCTCAGTCATATGAGGCCCTCGGTCAGCGAGTACCATGACTATGACTGTCCATTATTGACTTATTCACACCACTGCACAGCTGCAGCAGCACTACCCCCACCACCCTCACCTCTTTTTTTACACGCACAAGTGAAATCACACAAGTCTTATTATTATTATTAGGCCCAAGCGCTGACATGCACTGTCCACGGGGGAATATTAAAACCGCACGGTTACTTTATTCCACATGTGTTTGTATATAATGCAAGTACAGGGGTATATTGTTCATCATATTAATTATGACTGACTTATACAAAAACCTTTGCAAAAAAATGCACAGGTGTAAATTCACCAAAAAATTTGGACACAAAAAATGCGGACTGGTCTCGAAAGACGTGCAATCTATCAGGATTGAAATTATGATGCACAGATTTTGTATAAAATGCAAAAAAACGGTCTAAAATGTGAATATGAAATTAATTACACCATGTTTACGTGGCTATAACTCCAAAATGATACGTCGTAGCATTTTGTAGTGAATAGGAGAAAATTTGTCAGATTGTCCTAGAGATTACACGTGTCTCATAATTTCAATATGTCCAATTATGTCAAATAAAAACCCATTCATTCTTAATGTGACCAACTGAAAATGTCCTTTTTTTCCAACGCTCCTGCTTCTTCATACTTTGTGGCACAGACTTCATTTAAACTTTCAAACACAGTCATTTTTGTGGTGTCTTTAGGATGTGATTGTCATGAGGGTGTGATTTACGGTTGTCGATAGAGAACTCAGTAAATCCACCCTGAAAAGACCAAAATCTGACTTTTTATCAGTGGGTGATGTCATCGCTAGAGCACGAGAGAAGAAAAAATTAAGCTGAAAAATGTCTCAATAACTCGTCCTCACGGCAAAACCATAAATAGTAGACAAACAATCTTTTCCACAAATGTTGCCATGGTTGTGAGAATTCAAACAAACCAGGGTTTGAAGATCTAGCTCTTTTTAAAGTGAAATGACAGGAACCTGTTTGGGATGATGTCAGGGATTTCTGTCAATAGACTTCTATTGGAAAAATCATTTCTGTCTCATGTTGAGTTCAGTGTTTTTTAAATTGTTCTAACTCACTTATTTTTCACAGTACACACATAAAAAGTACATGTACTTGTTCCTCACACCCTCCTGTCACTCATCATCAACTTTGTTTTCACCAATTATTTACACTTTTACCAAAAATGGCAGTAGTTCGGCAGTATGTTCACACCTATTTTTTCCATGTAACAGAGTGTGGAGCTGTCTATGAGTCTGCCCTTTGAAGTTCCCGCCACTGCTCATCACCATGGCAACAGTGCTCCTGGCACTATGAAACACCTGCAAACAATTAAGACTGTGGGAGGAGCTTTAACATGATTGACAGACACTGTGGGCGGGGCTTTAACATGACTGACAGACTAACAGATCTGCTTCATTTTGGTGAGTTCAGTGGTTTTAAAACTGCTGTATCTCACTTATTTTTCACAGTACAGGAAAAATAAATATATCTATTTGTTCCTGTCACTAATGATCAACTTTGTTTTCACCAATTATTTACAGCTGTCCCTAAAATCGCAGGAGTTCAGACCCATGGGTCAGGCACAGGCTTTTACTCCAGTCAGCTCTCTGTGTCTGCGTGTGTAACACTAGGCCAGTTTTACTTAAAGAAAATGGGAGGAGCTTTAATAGAACTGAATGACCGACTGATTCACATATGAAGTGAACAGCAGATATTTCTTCCTTTCACCAGCCACAACTCCAGCGATCTGGCAAGAGACAATCACACGGTTGCATTTACTTCAGGAAATGGAATGAAGTCTAGTTATTATTATTCTTTCGCCACCACCCCCAATTTTTGCTCTTTCAATGTTAAAAAAAGTACATTTTATTTGACCCCACATTCAAGCCGGTGAAAAAAAAAATCTGAAATCGCCCCCAAAAATGTCACCCTTTCAAAATATGAAGATGCATTGCACAGATGGGAACGGTCAAAAAATAAATGTCACTGTACAAACATGAAACTTGGTACACACATAAGCCATGATACGACAAGTAAAAAGTTACATTATGGCCCCGCCCTAAACCCAACAGGAAGTATATATATATATATATATATATATATATATATATTGGATGATGTGTGAACCTCTAAAATACCACCCCTCATGTAAAAAAATAGGATCTTTGCGTGTTTACATATAATTTACACCAGACTTGGTGACAGTCACCTCCACACATGTGCGATCAAAGGTTATAATTTAAAAATTTGATAAAATGGGCGTGGCTGTGATGACCTCACAATGAAGCAGCCATTTTTAGATCCATAAAAGTGTGTGTATCTCGCACATACAGTGTCAGATACAGTTAGAACCAATGGAACATTTGTGCAGAATGACAACCTGCACACAGTGACATGGGACTCATATAATAGATCATAAAATGGCTCTCTAATACCCCCTACAGTTTTTGAGTGGAAATGAACAACATTTTTTGACCTAGACAAACTAAATTTGATACACACCTCTCATGCCAACCTGAACCAAAATGTCAATGAGGACACATCCCTATTTTAATTGTGTTGCCATGACAACACTAAAACCACACCATAAACATGAATTTGGATGGATGGATTTTGGCAGAATCCCTTTGAATGAGAGTGAATATTTTTTTTCAATGTAGTCAAACCACATTTGGCACAGACATGCCTTATGCCAAACTGAACCAAAAAGCCAAAGAGGACTATTTATAACCTCGTTGCCATGACAACACAAATGTAGTCATAATCCCAGCCCTTATCCTTTCATCTTCTTCTAGAATTTCCATCCAATTTACACCAAACTGGGTGAAAATCACCTACACACAAGTGGGATCAAAAGTTATCAGTTATATTTTTGTTCAAATAATGGGCGTGGCTGTGACGAGTTTGTAACGAAG
>CM035801.1:3382235-3387235 GCA_020466265.1 Siphamia tubifer
ACATTATATAAACTACACTGACCCCTACTGGACATTATATAAACTATACTGACCCCTACTGGACATTATATAAACTATACTGACCCCTACTGGACATTATATGAACTATACTGACCCCTACTGGACATTATATAAACTATACTGACCCCTACTGGACATTATATGAACTATACTGACCCCTACTGGACATTATATAAACTACACTTACCCCTACTGGACATTATATGAACTATACTGACCCCTACTGGACATTATATAAACTATACTGACCCCTACTGGACATTATATGAACTATAGTGACCCCTACTGGACATTATATAAACTACACTTACCCCTACTGGACATTATATGAACTATACTGACCCCTACTGGACATTATATAAACTATGCTGACCCCTACTGGACATTATATGAACTATACTGACCCCTACTGGACATTATATAAACTATACTGACCCCTACTGGACATTATATGAACTATACTGACCCCTACTGGACATTATATAAACTATACTGACCCCTACTGGACATTATATGAACTATACTGACCCCTACTGGACATTATATGAACTACACTGACCCCTACTGGACATTATATGAACTACACTGACCCCTACTGGACATTATATGAACTATAGTGACCCCTACTGGACATTATATGAACTATAGAATTCCACAAAAAGGAAAGAGTCATGATTTTGACTTTTCATTATAATTTTGACTTATAATTTACACTTTAGGCATGCTCTTGTAAATTGGTGTTTTTAAAAAGAATACAACAAAGAGGTATCAGGTCCAGGAGCCTCAGTCCAGTACCGGTTCAGGTCCAGGTCCAGGTCCAGGTCCAGGTCCAGGTCCAGGTCCAGGTCCAGGTCCAGGTCCAGGTCCAGGTCTTCTTTTTTCTTCCTCACCCCTTCTCATTCTCTCACCTGTTCTTCTGTACTTTCACTCCTTAGTTCAGGAGGGTCCACATCTTGTCCCCCTGGGTCCACATCTGATCCTCCAGGGTCCACATCTGGTCCTCCTGCCCCCCCTTCTCCAGATCACCCCCAATGCTCATCAAATTCACCTGGCCCGCACCGTGCAGCTGCCAGTCATTGCTGGTCTGTGATAGTTAAGCAGTGAAGCGTGTCGGTGTGGGACCACTCAGATGGACATCACCACGGACACTGGCTGATCTACCTCCAGGTTTAGTTCCAGTTTATTTTCTGTCTCTGTCTGAATTATGTTTTTTTGCCCTTCAGCACTGAGCATCGGAGTCCTCTCTCCACCTCTAGATCCCCCCCATTATTAACCTACCCTGAAAAGTTCATCAAAATCTGTCCATAACTTTTCGAGTTATCTTGCTACTCCTTGGCGGAGGTAATCATAAGATAAAAAGTAAAAATTATTGCCTCCTTTTTTTATCGTCTCCTGTTTCACTTCTATTAATAACTCAGTCACTTCTTCTTTTCATTTTCACCAGAATCACTTTCTTTGGGCTCATGATGAATAATGAATACGTACTGTAATAAAGTTTAAATGAACACACTGGGAAAAACTTACTAAACAACAATTCAATTTTATTTATAAAGCCCCAAATCACAACAAAGTCGTCTCACAGGGCTTTACAAAAACACAATCAACTACAGAGATAAATGAACAGTCCCCAGCATCCCCTGTCCTTAGCTCCTCCCCCTGTCCTTAGACCCTCCCCCTGTCCTTAGCTCCTCCCCCTGTCCTTAGACCCTCCTTTACGGTAAGAAAAAACTTCCAAACCCAGTGGGAAAAAAAAGAAATCTTGAGGAGAACCACACTGAAGGACAGATCCACTCCCATGGACGGACAAACTATAGATGAACGTCCATTTATAAATGAAGGGGGGGGGGGGGGCTGGTCCAGACACCAGACAGGTGAGGGAGGAGGTCCGGGGTGACAGGTCAGCACAGGCGAGTCACTGCAGATCCTGTCGTCCATGGCTCCCACACAGACACTGTCAAGAGAGACACCACTGCCCCCAGGGGGGGGGAGGGGGGGGGACACCAGGTGACTAGATATGAACAGACTTGGTATGAAAGATAGGTTATAAAAATGACAGAAACAGATGAGAGAGAGAGAGGTGGAGAGAGAGAGTGAGAAATGAGGGTCAGAGGTCACCAAAAGCATCATGGGTAGCTCCCTCACACCCAATGGGATGATACATACAGAATGTATGTGACATATTTACATACATTACATAGTTACGTACAGTACTGTACATATGTGGAGGGTGTCAGTTTCCTTTTGTAAATAGAAATGTCTTTTGTATTCAGAGACAAAGAATTAAGGTAAAGGTTTTTCGTTACTTGGATCATTAAATATCTGGGTCTGGGGTCAGTAGAGGAACCACTGAAAATTCAAACTATTTCATTTGGACCCTCAGTGGACTTTTAATAGGTAGGTTTTTTTTTTTATTTATAGATTGATCAGTATGTAGACATACTGTACAGACACTGTTAAAGAACGTGTCTGTCTGGTCCTCAGGTCAACATGTCCCTCCTTTCTGTTCTTTTTTATGGACACAGATTTAATCCATAAAAACAAGAGGGAAAATATTTTGAAGTGTCATTGTCATGCTGTCCCAGACCAGGACATTTTAACGTAATTGGAAGCAGTATTAGTCAGAGTGTGAGTCAGCATTATGTCCACATGCCAACGTGTTTTCCACTTACGAAGGACGAGGGACGCAATAAGAGCCTCACATGAGTCACATGACCCTGTTTCTACATCACACATGTTTAAGAGAATAAAGACGGGTCATTTTAGCATCTGGACGATCTGTAAGGACAGGTGGACAGATACAAGGTCTGGAGGACAGATACAAGGACTGGTGGACAGATACAAGGTCTGGTGGACAGATACAAGGACAGGTGGACAGATACAAGGACAGGTGGACAGATACAAGGACAGGTGGACAGATACAAGGACTGGTGGACAGATACCAGGACTAGTGGACAGATAAAAGGACAGGTGGACAGATACCAGGACTGGTGGACAGATATAAGGACAGATGGACACATACAAGGACAGATGGACACATATAAGGACAGGTGGACAGATACAAGGACAGGTGGACAGATACAAGGTCTGGTGGACAGATGCAAGGACAGGTGGACAGATACATGGTCTGGTGGACAGATACAAGCACTGGTGGACAGATACAAGGACAGATGAACCGATACAAGGACTGGTGGACAGATATAAGGACAGATGGACAGATACAAGGACAGGTGGACAGATACAAGGACAGGTGGACAGATACATGGTCTGGTGGACAGATACAAGGACTGGTGGACAGATAAAAGGACAGGTGGACAGATACAAGGAAAGATGGACAGATACAAGGACTGGTGGACAGTTACCAGGACAGTTGGACAGATACAAGGACTGGTGGACAGATACAAGCACTGGTGGACAGATACAAGGACAGATGAACCGATACAAGGACTGGTGGACAGATATAAGGACAGATGGACAGATACAAGGACAGGTGGACAGATACAAGGTCTGGTGGACAGATACAAGGACAGGTGGACAGATACAAGGTCTGGTGGACAGATACAAGGACGGGTGGACAGATACCAGGACTAGTGGACAGATACAAGGACTGGTGGACAGATACAAGGACAGGTGGACAGATACAAGGACAGGTGGACAGATACCAGGACAGTTGGACAGATACAAGGACTGGTGGACAGATTCAAGCACTGGTGGACAGATACAAGGACAGATGAACCGATACAAGGACTGGTGGACATATATAAGGACAGATGGACACATACAAGGACAGATGGACACATATAAGGACTGGTGGACAGATACAAGGACAGATGGACAGATACAAGGACTGGTGGACAGATACAAGGACAGATGACACATACAAAGACAGATGGACACATATAAGGACAGGTGGACAGATAAAAGGACTGGTGGACAGATATAAGGACAGATGGACACATACAAGGACAGATGGACACATATAAGGACAGGTGGACAGATACAAGGACAGGTGGACAGATACAAGGACAGGTGGACAGATACAAGGACGGATGGACATATACAAGGACAGATGGACAGATACAAGGACGGGTGGACAGATACAAGGACAGATGGACAGATACAAGGACGGGTGGACAGATACAAGGACAGATGGACACATACAAGGACAGATGGACACATATAAGGACTGGTGGACAGATACAAGGACAGATGGACAGATACAAGGACTGGTGGACAGATACAAGGACAGATGACACATACAAAGACAGATGGACACATATAAGGACAGGTGGACAGATAAAAGGACTGGTGGACAGATATAAGGACAGATGGACACATACAAGGACAGATGGACACATATAAGGACAGGTGGACAGATACAAGGACAGGTGGACAGATACAAGGACAGGTGGACAGATACAAGGACGGATGGACATATACAAGGACAGATGGACAGATACAAGGACGGGTGGACAGATACAAGGACAGATGGACAGATACAAGGACGGGTGGACAGATACAAGGACAGATGGACACACAGATGACAAAATAATTACAGTTTGACCCAAATGTAGCTGAGATCTAATAAAACTAAATAAATATCACTTGTTACTAAAAGCTGTAGGTGGTAATAGTAATAAGTTGGTCTCAACCTTTAGTTAACATTTATATTTGTTATTATTAACCCTTTAGTTAACATTTATATTTGTTATTATTAACCCTTTAGTTAACATTTATATTTGTTATCATTAACCCTTTAGTTAATATTTATATTTGTTATTATTAACCCTTTAGTTAATATTTATATTTGTTATCATTAACCCTTTAGTTAATATTTATATTTGTTATCATTAACCCTTTAGTTAATATTTATATTTGTTATTATTAACCCTTTAGTTAATATTTATATTTGTCATCACTAATGCTGACTAATCCACATGTGCCACATCACATACTGTCACAATTTAAAATTACTCATCTTT
>CM035801.1:3392235-3412235 GCA_020466265.1 Siphamia tubifer
ATTATTTATATATTTATATATAGCAGGTTTTTACATTTCTACTGCAGTTTATTTTAAAACCAACATAAAACGTCTCCTGTTTGACCAAATGCAGGACATGTTTTAGCTGAATCTGTCCAGGCGGGGGCGCTGTCACACCATTAATGTTTGTTATGATCATTACACACAAATGTTACACAGACCAACAGAACAAGTTTGAAAAAAATAATTAAATCACAAAAACTTGAGATTTCAGTTTCAGTTTGTGAATCTGTGCAATTCTTATTTGTCTTTTTATGCACTGAAATCAAACCTGACAAGGTTGTTTTCTTGTTTCCTTGACATTCTGGGTTTGTAAAAATTTAGTTAAATGCAGAAGTGAATGACAGTTTAACTGAAGAGCTCTGTTAACATTTACACTAGCATGTTAGAATCACTTCAAATTAAAAAAAAATAACTTATTTAAATGATGGACCATATTTCCTGCACTATAATGTTCTATTTGCACAGGATAAGTATTATCTATGGACCACTGGTAATTTGCAATTACCCCCGTACCTCTGTGTTATTGTGTGGCACATTCGGATGGAATAAACAAGTGTCTGTAATTCACACAAATGTGACCCACCACCAGTAAACCAGGCATAAGTGTGTGTAAATCCAAACAGAGTTATGTGTGTATCTTGGTAGAGTGGAAACTAAGGTTTAAGATGGTGAAAAAATGATGTTTCTATCACAAGTAGAACCAAAGTTATGGTCATTTTAATATCCACATTTGGACATATTTTACAATTTGCATATTTTTAGATATTGTCCGTTAAAGTTTTGGACTGTTTTGGGGTAGGAAGTCCTTAGCAACGCATAATAATTTGTATCCGATTGACACAAATTGTTGACAGATGTTAAAGGACACTCTGATGGACATGTCACAGAAGTTTTATATATTATAATAATAGGACAGAAGTGTGACGTATTATAATCATTTGGCTTACACCATTGGACAGAACATTCAATATAAGCTTTTACCTCGTACCAAACACTTGGGTGTTTACCCACGGAACGGAGATCGTTTTGTTCGGCGAAAAGAGGTGGAAGTCGTCTTTGTCTTTGCTCAGCAATACCTGAACTTTTGTCGCCGCTTAAATAATTGACTCAATAAACACCTTTATTGATTGGATTTCAATGTAATGACCACAGGAAGTGAACATAGAGGTGTTAAGGTACCGTTTTTTGATAAGGTGTAAACACTAATAACAAATCACCTTCCAGCCTAAATTTGGCTGTAGCTCTGAACGGCTCAGCGCGAATTATGCCTGGTTTCGTGGTGGTGGGTCACAAATTGCAGACATTATGGCCGGATATGTCGTAAATTCACAACATCCTGTTTGGTCTCAATACATTAATAAGGTATGAAAACAAAGTCTGCATAAGAATAAAGGAGGTAAATGCCATTGGCAGGAATGCAGTCTGTAAATTAGCTCCATGCCTTCAAAATAAGAGCGTGGTCAGTGCAGATTAAAACAGAATGGACAGTTCTTAGCAGAGGCCTTCCCTCTGGAAAATGGCCGACTGAGTCGATTGACAACTGAAGATAGTTATAAATATTGAATATAAATATAATGTGAACATATCTTCCTTTTGCCACATGTTGCCACACAATTTCAGCCTCTTCCTCCATTATTAACTCCACACAATTTAAATCACAATCACAGACATACACATTCGCACGGGACTTGAATTATCACTGGACATCTGCCTTTTGCCCAAACACTGTAGGTAACATGTGGTGGAATTATTACTGAGTAAATCACATTCGCATGTGACTAAGAACTCAGACATTCTCTGTAATTATTCTGAATCACCAGTGGTCCGTAGGTAATACTGATCCTGTGTGAATAAGGCATAAGACTATAAGGCGCACTGTCAATGAATTGTTTATTTTTGGGGGGTTTCATATAAAAGCTGCATTGGACTATAAGGCGCATTAAGTGAAGCTAAAACCATGAAATAAAAAGTCAAAATTATAAAATGAAAAGTTAAATTCATGAGATATAAAGTCAAGACACCATCCTGAGGTAAATGTAGAGCAGGAACAACTAAATAAGATGAATAAACCTGGAGAAAAACTATTTTATATTGTACATTCATTTGTCTCTTAGAGGCAGGCTTTGAAATGAGACTTTAAGTCGACTATTAATGAAGTCTGTTCATTTAAAGGCTGATATTTGTGTTGTATGCAGATAAATGTCACAGTTTACTTCCCAAAGTCTGGTTCAAATATATTACTGCTGAATAAATGATGGAAATATAGATATGATATAATCTGTAGGATCATCATTCAGCTGTTTCACTTGGTTTGGTGTTAAAAAAGAAAAGACAAAAATTGGAAAAAAAAACAGGAATTTTGATGAATCACATTTTAAAACCAATTGGCACCCAAAAGGCAGGCCAGGCCAGGCCAGGCCAGGCAGAGACAGACTACAGAGCTATATTCTATAATGTTGGTCTGTCTCACTCTGCCTGTCGTTCCCACTCAGATAGCCTACAGTACATACATCATACACTCTCAATGGTCATTCCATGACTGCCAGTTACAAAGTTAAAACCTAGTCGCGTGCGAGATCTCGTAACGTTAACGCGCGAGTATGAAACTTTCACATTCCAAACAAACGAAACTGTCACGTTCACTGTCGCGGCCTCGGATTTGGAGTACCTGAACAACTGCACTGTGAAGATTTTTTTTTTTGCTGTGCTGACTGCAACGTGTGCTGAGGTAAGTCCAGAAACATTTTTGTTGGTTTTATGTCATAACTGAGTGCGATAGATTGTATATCTGCCGACCTTTACGCATTTTGACACCAAACTACGCTGCTACGATTAATCACTGCAAAATACGCATAAAGCTTTTTATTTTATTTTTTTATTTATTTATTTAATCCGTCAAAAATGATTTTTTGTTCCGTCAAATCTATCCGCTGACCGAATTTTTTTTTCAAGCTTTATTTTGGTCGAAAACCACCACAAAACCTTTTCCTTTTTCTGGTTTTTATTTATTTGGACCTGAAGAAGACCTATTTAGGTCGAAACGTCGTCCACTTTTTTATTTTTATTTGACTTTCACGGGAGTTTTCCGCCCGGCTTCGGCGGAGATTTCCGTGTTAGCTAGCTTCTTTTTCTTTTCTTTTTGTTTCTCTTTTCTTTGTTAAAATTAAAATACGCACACTCACACACACTACACAACACGGGACACACAGACACATACATATATAAAATAAAATGCAGAATTTTACGGACGGAGGGTGGTCCGCAGGGGACGCCGGCCAGGTCGCTTCGCGCCCGGGGAGTGGGAAGCGGGACGCCGCGGTGGGGATGATTTTCTCCGGGGGACGGACAGTGCATTTAGGGCTCCGGGGTTTCACAACCGGGGTCCGCAACCACTATAACCCCAACCTTGAGCCAGTGCCACCCCGGAGGATTATCCCCCCGGTCGCCCCCAACCCCTCATCCGGATTTATGCACAGGCGGTGCGGGGCACACGGGGAGGGTTTCTGAGGATGAAAAAAGACCTAGAACAATCAATGAATTTATGTTCAGTTTCTGTGCAGTTTTGTTCATAGTTTGAGTAATGAAAGTAATTCTCTCAAAATTGCAAAAATAAAAAGTGCACGATTTATTAACTGAAATATTGTCTTTTGTTTGGGGGGGGGGGGGGGGGGGGGGTTGGGGCGGGGCAACGATTAGTTTGTCACCTTTTTTAACCCTCATGAGTTTGCAGGTATGATATATATATATATATATATATATATATATATATATATATATATATATATATATATATATATATATATATATATATATATATGTGTGTGTGTGTGTGTTCAAAACAAGTATTTGAACACTCTGCTGTTTTGCTATTTCTCCCACTTATAAATCATGGAGGGGTCTTAAATGTCCACTGTGAGAGAGATAAACTAAAAATAAAAATCCAGAAATCACAATGCATGATTTTTGTAACGATTTATTTGTGTGATACAGCTGCAAATAAGTATTTGAACAGCTGTGTATCATCTAGAATTCTGACCCTGAAAGACCTGTTAGTCCGCCCATTAGAAGTCCACCTACACTCCATGTATCATCCTTGGATGATTTTTAAAGGTTTAGGTATTTAGTATTAGGGCCTTTTACATCTAAAATGAGACTATTTACAAATAAATCACAGTACTAAACCACTTGTACAACAAATTACTTTGGTAAGTTGAGGTAATCATGTATTTTGCTGTATTTAATTCACATATGTAGATCGTCATGACAACTCGGTAAATTCAAAATCAATCAAAACTGATTTTTTTCAGTAAATATATTGGTAACTAATTGTAAAAATAAATGTGTCCATTCACTGTCATTGATGCAACTCTCTGGGTTTTATTAGTGAATCAATGGTGTAGGAGATGGAGGTGTTTCCATGGTGACTACTACGGAGCCTCTCAACGTCCAATTGGGAAACAGTTTTGTTCAGTAGATGGTTTGTGTCACTGATACCTCTACTTATGAAAGACTCAGCTAATGAATGATCCAAGTAACAAAAAACCTTTTTTCGTCTCTGAATACGAAAGAAAATTCTATTTACGAAAGGAAACTGAAACCTCTGACGTAAATACAGTACTGTATGTACATTACTACACCTAACTACATAATGTAGGTAAATACCTCATGTACATACTGTACATATTATGATGCTCTTGGTGACCTTTGACCCTCATTCATCAGTTCCTGTTGTTTCCTCAGTTTTTCTCAGTGTGTTTATTTAAACTTTATTACAGTACGTTTTATAAAATGACAGTAAACAGGTCGATGGTGTCGCCCTGTTTGTCTGCGGCTGCTGTGTCTCCATGGTAACACACACACTTTAACGCTCATTTCTCCACCTAGACCAGCGCTGTTAGTATCAACAGTTGAGCCCAACGGTGCAGAAGAGTATATGACCCACACACTATCATCATCACCAAACTTGGACTCCTCAAGCCCGGAGACGTGGTCCGTTCTTTAGAACGTGGGTCTGCTATGCCGCTCAGATCCTACAGCGGAGTCTCCCCCCACAGAGGCTCCGCCTCCAGAGACATGGGAGGCGGAGCCAGAGGAAGTAGAAGTGCGTCTGTCGTGGTGACATGATCCACCAGACTGCTGCATCCTCATTCTCACCCAGACGTGGATCAACTCTTCTGTCCCGGACACCCACATTAGCCTGGACCCACTAAAATATAAATCTACATTTTCTTTTAACACATATTTATAAAAAATCTGTAAATTTTTTATAATTTTTAAAGGGTTGGGGGCGTAGTATTGGGGGCCTTGGAATGAATTAGACCTTTTACATGTAAAATGTGACTATTTACGAAAAGTTCAAGTTTTGAAAAAACTTCTGGAACAAATTAATTTTGTAAGTAGAGGTACCACTGTACTTTATACTCTTTACATTCTCAGAAATATAAACTACACAAATATGACAATATGAAAAATAAGTTGTAAATCAGAAATTGTGACTGACAATATCATCATTTTTAAGGTTTATCTCATAATTATCCATTTCTTATCTGATAATTACAACTTTTTTTCTCATAATTTAAATTTTATCTCATTATTTTTCAATTTTTATCTAAAGATTTTTACTTTTTATTTCACAATAGATATTTTTTATCTCATAATTATGTTTTTTTTTCTCTCCTATTTTTCATATTTATGACTTTTGAATTATTCCAAAATGTTCTGTCCATACCCACTGAACTGAGTACCATGGCTAAAGGCTTTATTTTGGGATATTTTAAAATTGCTACCTCAAATACATTTTATTTTATCCAAAGCAATAAAAAAATGAATTTTAAAAATGCAGTTTTACTTTATTACCTCTGAAAGAAAGTAGCTCCAAACAATTACGAGGTATGAGTTTTTGTTCAGTGATGGTTTTGTTATGTAAATAAATCACTTATACCAACACATACTGTTTTGAGAAGAAACACCTTTTATTTTGTTGACCCCAGGAAACCTGCCAGGACTACTTTGGACCAGAACTGGGCTCACAGGACACTGTTGGGGGTAAGTCAGTGTGGGTGCACCAAAGTAAAAACACATTCATCTGACAAATACTCAACTGTCCCTTTAGGCGAGTTAGCATCTTGCTAGGCTATATGTATATCTTCTAGGTCCACGGTTCTCAAACTGGGGTCCGCGAAATTATTCACGTTTTTTTTTTTTTTTGCTATTTTATTTTGAAATGCGGAAGTTTTATTTTGTAGCGAGCGGGTGGAAGTAACAGCGCTGTTTGATGCTAGCTTGACTAAATTGAGACGGAGCGAGTCACAGGCTATTTTTAGCCACCCTGCAGCGAACATGGATCGATTTTTGTGTCCGCCAAGTTCCTCAAGAAGTGGTAAAAGAAATGACAATGAAAATGACAATGACAAAAACAAACGCCCTAACCCTAAAAAGAGAAAGTACATTGATAGTTATATTGAGTTTGACAAGCTCATCCCTCTCATTAAGTCTCTGTCTGTCTGTCTGTCTGTCTGTCTGTCTGTCACACACACACACACACACGGTTTTGTGTGTCTTTTGTTCCGTTTATTATTTTAAAATTATTTAAAATTGTTGTTTCTGAAGTGTTCATTTATATTATAATACCTGAAAATGTGGCTGGTTTGCACAAAAGCACTATTAAAAAAGGTTATCATTGTTTCATAATAATCATTGTTGAAGTGGTTTTTTATCATTTTCAGTATCGCGAGGATGAGGGGGGACATGGAAAAATGTCACCCCTCCAAGGGGGACCTGGGCCAAAAAAGTTTGAGAACCCCTGTTCTAGGTCATATGTCAGGGATGTGTTAAAGGTTTAGTAGTTACATATTCTAGGCTGATTGTGTCTTTTTTCATTTTAGTTTGACACCTTTCATATTCTGTCAGTTTGAATAAATCAGCCAAATTGGACCAGTGTGTGGGTTAGGGTTAGTTTAACACAAGTATATGTTGATTTCATGTGCTGCTGTATGTGTCCATCCATCATTAAAGCAGTGGTTCAGTCACAGCAGTATTTGTAAGTTTAGCCTTAAATACTTTATATGGGTCAAAATGACCCAATTTGAAGTTTATTGATAAAATCCCAGTAAAATGTCTCCTGAACACTTCTAACTATGAGTGTTTGTTAAATTCCTAGCGTAACTTCTTCAAATCATGTCTTTTAGGAAGAACAACAACTGACTCCGACAGTAATTAAGTCGAAAACTAAGAAAAATCGACTCCAAACACGACTTTCCTTGGCGCTGGCGTTAGGTATTTCCCCGTCATGTTTGGTACCGTTGGAAAGATGGGGATTCCCTCTAGACAACCCTTAAATAGAAATCTACAGAATTATAGATTTGAACCAATGGGAGGCCTCAGAACAAAGCCTTCTGCACTAAACTAAAGCCCTTGTTGCTATGGCGATGTTGAAAAACAGCTTCTGATTGGTTGAATTAGTGTCACACAAACACAACTTTGATGGTGGAGGGTCACATATGGTCAGCACGTGATTTTCAGATGGAGGGCAGGAAGTGAAGTAGCTTGAGGAAAATGTTTATGTTTTGTGTAGTTTATGACTGCACCAATCGTTCTAATGAGAAAAGATTGTCATTTATAAAGTTGAGAAATGGAAAAAGCTCACAGAAAAACACTGTAAAAAGTGGGTTTTAAAACAATCAGCCTTCTCTTCAATGGTTTCCTCCATAGCGACAGTCACCATGGTTACTTCCTGTGCTCCAGCTGAAATTGTGACATCATTAAACCTACCTATTGGATCCATAATGGAACTGAAAATATTGGATCGGTACATCCCTGGTTTACACGTGGCTTGAATGGAACAATAACCTTAAAACATGTGTCGTTGGAAAAGTAGATATTTATAAGATGAACTCAAACATGAACAGAAGAAAATAGTCCAAAGTCAAAGGGCTGTAAGAGTGGGTTTTATAGTGATGATCACAAGTATTAACAGGGTTCAGTAGGAAGTGCTGGTGCTGTTTACAGCAGGTTCTGTACAGTGTGTGTTCATTAAATACACTCAGTTCACTTTAACAAGAAGATTCATTTCATATCCATATCCATATTTTTATACAACAACAAGACAAAAGTTTTCAGAGCACAAAATTAAAATGAGATTTAAAACACAATGACACTTCACAGAATGAGTCAGATGAGGCACATATGTAAAAACACAGCTGTGTGTGTGTGTGTGTGTGTGTGTGTGTGTATACGTGTACGCATAAGCATGTGGATACAATAAGACTTATATTACATTCACATTTGCAGAGGACAGGTGGGTCAGAGAGACACAGGCTGAATCCCATTTCACCCCTTACCCCTTCAAATGGAACTATAAAATCAACCCGTATGAATGGGGACACCCCGTTAACACTCCACGACATCTTTACGTGACGTCATGGAGCCTATGGGTGTTATCTCATCTGAGGTCAGAAGGTCAGACGAAGTGAAGGAAAAAAACACCTGATACTATCTGGTCTGGATTCTGAGATATCACCACTGATGTGTTTGAACTGTTGACCTTCACTGGCACCTTGACCTTTGACCTTTAGATTCTGAGATATCACCACTGACGTGTTTGAACTGTTGACCTTCACTGGCACCTTGACCTTTGACCTTTAGATTCTGAGATATCACCACTGACGTGTTTGAACTGTTGACCTTCACTGGCACCTTGACCTTTGACCTTTAGATTCTGAGATATCACCACTGACGTGTTTGAACTGTTGACCTTCACTGGCACCTTGACCTTTGACCTTTAGATTCTGAGATATCACCACTGACGTGTTTGAACTGTTGACCTTCACTGTCACCTTGACCTTTGACCTTTAGGGATCAACATTTAATGGGTTCTTCTTTGCCACATTATCAATCATCTCTGAAAGTTTTTTTCCATTCAGAAATGTTGGAGTTATCTTACTGACAAACAAACAAACTTGAGGTAAAACATAACCAGAAGTAAACAAACATGTCTGCTTCTGTCGTTGGGTTGTTCTTCTGGCGATGCCCATATTTTTTTACTAATCCAATCAGAGAAGTGCTCTGCCACATTTATTTAAATAACTATTTTTTTCATTTGCGTTTCATGTAGAAAAGGACTTTTACACATGTGACAATGTCAAACTTTATACAATACAATGTTATTACAACTTAAAAACTGTTAATTATGACAAAAATACTACATGTGTGTACTTCTTTAGCAGATGCCGCCATTTTTAAAAGGATTCGCATTGTATTCTGGGAAATTTCTCGTACCCCTTCGTTTGGACTCTGCCTCTTAAAATGTCAGTTTGAAGGAGTATAAAGCCCCTCCCCTTCCCCTGAATAGAGACACCCCTACCCCTAGACTAAACAGAAGGTTAGGGCTGGAATGGGATTCAACCACAGAACACTGACTGAACTATCTGGAACCACAGCGGTTCTCACAGAATCCTTCCAGGTCCAGATGGTTTAGTGGACTGGACCTGATCAGTCTGTCATAAAAACACACATCTGAGCTCATGTTTGGGAGGTGGTCTATGAGCGGCAGCAGCCCACCGTCCTCATCTCCTTGTCCACGTACTCCTGCAGCTGGAACTTTGGCTCATCAGGTTCCTTCATGGTCCGATGTTTCAGTTCTCTGACAGAGACAGATAAAAAAATACAATCAATATGTTTATATGCACATCGAAAATAGAGAATAGAATAGAAATGAATAGAATAGAATAGAATAGAATAGAAAAGGGTGGAATAGAATAGAATAGAAAAGAATAGAATAGAATAGAATAGAATAGAATAGAATAGAATAGAATAGAATAGAATAGAATAGAAAAATAGAAAAGAATAGACTGGAATATAAAAGAATAGAATAGAATAGAAAAGGATGGAATAGAATAGAATAGAAAATAATAGAATATAATAAAATATAATAGAAAACAATAGAATAGAAAAGAATAGAATAGAATAGAATAGAATAGAATAGAAGTACTTTGATCCCACAATTGGAACCTGCTCGGTAACGGCAGCAGTTTCAGATACTAGAACATCAGTGTTAGAACATAGACCTCCATCTGTGTTAGAGTCTGAGTTAAAACCATTTCTGTCAAAGCTGACCCTATCTGACATTAGTAAAGAATCCTTCAAAAAAAAAAAAAAAAATCCTGGATCCCTATCGTGATCTGGATCACCCCCAAAATAAATCACTTTCTGGTAGCCTAGCCACACTAGCTCCTCCTAGCATCAGTAAATCTAATGTTCTATCGTAGTAGCCTAGCCACACTAGCTCCTCCTAGCATCAGTAAATCTAATGTTCTATCGTAATAGCCTAGCCACACTAGCTCCTCCTCACAACAGCAAATCTAATGTTCTATCGTAGTAGTCTAGTTTCGCTCAATGTAACTTTTGGCTAATTTCCCTGAAACTGGTCGACCAATCACAGTGAAGTATAGAGTCAGAGGGATTTGTCTTTCAAATCCTCTGTATGCAATAGGACGGTACTACAACCAATCAGTGTAATCGTTAGGATGACGTAGTTAGAGTGTCGGAAAGTTGATGGAGGAGTCTGGAGAAAGTTAGGAATGACTAAACAAAATGGTGGATTATGGAGCTGAACGACTGTTGTCGCTTCTGTAAAAAGAATTTAAAGATTGTTGACGTTTTCTCACATTCTTCACTCATCTGTGATAAAAGGAAATCTACACCTGTTGTTGTTCTTCTTCTATGGTTGTTTACACTTGTTTCTCTACCAATCGTTACAGCATCACTTTGTTAGGCCCGCCCTCTGACTCTGACTCTGTGATTGATCGACCAGTTTCACGGAAATCTAGACAAAAGTTACATTGAGTGAAACTAGACTACTACGATAGAAGATTAGATTTACTGATGCTAGGAGGAGCTAGTGTGGCTAGGCTACTACGATAGAACATTAGATTTACTGATGCTAGGAGGAGCTAGTGTGGCTAGGCTACTACGATAGAACATTAGATTTACTGATGCTAGGAGGAGCTAGTGTGGCTAGGCTACTACGATAGAACATTAGATTTACTGATGCTAGGAGGAGCTAGTGTGGCTAGGCTACTATGATAGAACATTAGATTTACTGATGCTAGGAGGAGCTAGCGTGGCTAGGCTACTACGATAGAACATTAGATTTACTGATGCTAGGAGGCGCTAGCGTGGCTAGGCTACTACGATAGAACATTAGATTTACTGATGCTAGGAGGAGCTAGTGTGGCTAGGCTACTACGATAGAACATTATATTTACTGATGCTAGGAGGAGCTAGTGTGGCTAGGCTACTACGATCGAACATTAGATTTACTGATGCTCGGAGGAGCTAGTGTGGCTAGGCTACTACGATAGAACATTAGATTTACTGATGCTAGGAGGAGCTAGTGTGGCTAGGCTACTACGATAGAACATTAGATTTACTGATGCTAAGGGGGGCTAGTGCAGCTTGGCTAACTACTTCATATATTTGTTAAAAATTATTCAAATATTTTGTGAAATTATACTTCGTTTTAGTGTAAATATGTGAAAAAATTTATATTTACAAAGATAAAAAACATGGAGTACTGGAGCTGTGTGTCTTATCAAACTACTTTCATCAGTTGTTGGTCAGTGTTAGCGGCTGCTATGTGCAGATGCACAGCTGTTAGCAGTGACAACGCTAGCGCGTTGATCGCCATTGAGAGAAATTAGCTCCAAGTAATTACGAGGTGTGAGTTTTTGTTTCCTGATGGTTTTGTTATGTAAATAAATCACCCATTCCAACACATACTGTTTTGAGAAGAAATAGGTTTTATTTTGTTGACCCCAGGAAACCTGCCGAGACTACTTTGGCTTTGACCAAAACCGAACCAGAACTGGGCTCACAGGACACTGTGGGGGGTAAGTCACTGTGGGTGCACTAGAGTAAAGACACATTCATCTGAAAAATACTGAACTGTCCCTTTAAAATCTGCCAGTTCTTCCCTTTATGGTTTATTTAACAGCTCTGATTTCTACCTCAGTTTCTTGGGACTAAAGAAAGATCACAGGAGGAAGGGGGAAAAAAAAAACCCAAATTGAGAATCAAACGCATGACTGAGCCCAAAGCCACTGATTAGTTCATCATTCCAGACGCTGTCGACAACAGCATATCAACTATCGAGGCTACATCTGAGGAAAATAAAATATTCAATCAAAGACATGGACACATGATACTAGAGCCATTTACTGTATATTATAAGTTAACCATTAACCCATAATGACCCAGATCTACCTTTGAGTTACTTCCTAAATGACTCTCTGTCTCCATGGAGACGTTAAGTCACACCCTTCTACTGCCAGTACACCAATGAAGATTGATATAATTATTATAATTATTACCTACGACCAATAGTTTAGGTGACATGTGGCAAAATTAATTTGTGTAACACTGTTTGTGTCAAACATAGACATATAACACTCTAACTTAACACTGGGTATACAGTGTTAAATTAATAAGTTCCACTTCAGTCAGACTCACTTGGCCACAGCAGTGAAGGACAGTTCCACATTCAGTCCAGATTTAGCGCTGGTCTCCATGAAGGGTACCCCAAACTCCTACACACGCACACACACACGCGCACACGCACACGCACACACACACGCACACGCACACGCACACGCACACACACACACGCGCACACGCACACGCACACACACACACGCGCACACCACACGCACACGCACACGCACACACACACACACGCGCACACGCACACGCGCACACGCACACGCACACGCACACACACACACACACACACCATCTGTTGATGATTGTACTCAAAATAAACTGAACTGAATGTTTGATGATGACCAAGTTTGTGATGAAGGCAAATGTATTTTTATATTACATTTCATATACAGGACAATTCAAGGTGATTTACATAAAACATATAAGAAAATTAAAATGATTAAAATATATTCAAGACAATTAAAATAAGAGATATAAGAACATTTAAAAGACAGTTAATAAGTGAACAGTAATGTTTTCAGTGTGATTTAAATGAACTGACAGTTTTTCTAAAGTACTCAGGTATTTTGTTCCACAACCTTGGTTCTGATTTTGGGAACACACAGTATGACCAACGACCTTTGACCTCAGGGCTCTGGATGCTTCATATGGAACCAGCAGGTCTAAGATGGATTTGGGTCCAAGGTCGTTTAGTTCTTTATAGACCAGGAGGAAGATTTAGAACCGTGACCTTTGACCCACAGGATGTGAGGAGGTGTGATGTGGTCCAGTTTCTTGGTACTGGTCAGGACTGTGGCGGCGGTGTTTTGGATCAGCTGTAGCTGCCTGATTGATTTTATGTTCAGACCAGTGAACACACCGTTACAATAATCTAATTTAGTGAAAATGAATGAATGAGTTGAGAAACCTTTGATTCTATGGATGTTGTTCAGGGGGTCATAGACAGACCAGGTCAGAGCAATTTCAGGTCTGAATAAATAATTACACCCAATCAAGTTACCATTTTGTAGTGAGTGTAATTTTTTAATCAAATCAAATTAATAATACTAAGAATGTTTGAACTAAAGTAAACTAAACAATAAATAAATAAAAATTAATGAATAAATAGGGCGGCACGGTGGTGCAGTGGTTAGCACGGTGGTGCAGTGGTTAGCACGGTGGTGCAGTGGTTAGCACGGTGGTGCAGTGGTTAGCACGGTGGTGCAGTGGTTAGCACGGTGGTGCAGTGGTTAGCACGGTGGTGCAGTGGTTAGCACGGTGGTGCAGTGGTTAGCACTCGTGCCTCACAGCAAGAAGGACCCTGGTTCGAATCCCACACCAGACCTTTCTGTGTGGAGTTTGCATGTCCTCCCTGTGTCCGCGTGGGTTTTCGCCGGGCACTCCGGTTTCCTCCCACGATCCAAACACATGCACTGATAGGTTAATTGGTTAATCTAAAATTGTCCATAGGTGTGAATGTGAGAGTGATTGTTTGTCTATATATGTTCAGCCCTGCGATGAACTGGCGTCTCATACAGGGTGTACCCCGCCTTCACCCATTGTAGCTGGATTAGGCCCCCAGTGACCCCCGTGACCCAAGTGTGGATAAAGCGGGTTCGGATAATGAATGAATGAATGAATAAATAAAAACAATTGAAAAAAAATTGGTAGATGGCTCGATGTTTGTGTGCTGGAAATAAAACTAAACTGAACTGAATTCAACTGAATTCTATTATTGTCAAACCCACAGAAAACTTGAGAAAAGGTGAATTTTTTAATCAACTGAAGAAACATGGTTTACTGATCAATGACTGTGAATATTCTGTTAGATTCCTGTGGTTCCAAACTCATTTTCTTTTCATCATTTCTAACTGATCCACCACAGAGCGCTGTCAGTAGACCGTCCTCTCAGGGATCTGAATCCTAATCTGTTTCTGTGTGTGTGTCGTATGTGAACACTTTGTGTGTCATCAGTTTGACAGCTGCTGTGCTCCTGCTACAACCCCCCCCAACACTTATGTTCATATTTGCTCTAACACGCCTCTCAGAGTTTATCTGAGCGAAACGGCCCAGAAAATTAAGTTACCAACCCCCCACCCCCCCGTCATTACACCAAACAATAACACCATGTGTCTATGTGAATGCATAATTACACATGCTAATCAAGACACACCAGCTACATGGTGGGTGGGTGAGGGGGTGGGGGTCGGGTTAAGGATATGTAACTGATATGAGCTGCAGTGTGTCTTTTATGGGTCAAATGGATTCATGTGTAAATGTGTGTGA
This sequence comes from Siphamia tubifer, assembly GCA_020466265.1. Taxonomy (NCBI): domain Eukaryota; kingdom Metazoa; phylum Chordata; class Actinopteri; order Kurtiformes; family Apogonidae; genus Siphamia; species Siphamia tubifer. The sequence goes on from CM035801.1 coordinate 3,407,023, forward strand.
ATTTTTAGTCAACTCACCTTAGCCAGTTTCTCTCCTTCCTCTCGCTTCACTGCTCTGTCATGTGTAGAATCAGCCTGGAACACAATAGGCCGCAAATGAAAGAACAGTCACACCTACACCTTGCTAAAAAGAAATAAATATACAGTGGTACCGCCGCTACGCACGAAAATTAATTTGTTCCAGAAGTGTTTTCGTAACATTAGTTTTTCATCAAGTCTAATAAGTTCCAAGGCTCCAATACTACCCCCTAAACCCTTTAAAATTATAAACATCTACTGATTTTGTATAAATATGTGTTGTTATAAAGTGTAGATTTATATGTTAGTCCGTCCAGGCTAATGTGGGTGTCTGGGAAAGAAGAGTTGATCCAGGTCTGGGTCAGAATGAGGATGCATCAGTCTGGTGGATCATGTTTGGTGTTTAAATATTCAGGTAGTACACTTTGTTTTTCAGTGAGCGTACGTTGGCGAGCAGGACTGATGGAAGGACGGTCTGAACGGGTTAGCTCTTAGCTTAGCTGTAAGGACTAACAGTCCAACAGTCTAACATGACTAACAGTTTAACATGACTAACAGTCCAACAGGACTAACAGTCTAACAGGACTAACAGTCCTTTTTTCTCCTCATCTCCATCTTTACAGTCTGGTTCCTACTTTCAGTCCCTCCATCATTCTTCCTCCATCCCTCCCTCTACGATTCCATCTGTCCGTCCATCCCTCCATGTTGGCAGCAGGGTCTCACCTTGTTGCCTAGCAGCATGACGACCACATCCTGCTGAGCATACTCATGGATCTCTGTCAGCCACGCCTGCAGATGGAAAAGAGAAGAAGAAATAAGTGCAGATCGCCCAGAAAAGAGGAGAGAGAGGAAAAGAGAGGAGGAATGAAAGGGAGGACCAGGAGACAAATTCCTGACACATGAGACTGACACAAATGAAGACAAAGAAAGACCATACATTAAATGTGTGTCATGTCATCATGTCAACCCCCCAACCACCTAGCCCTACATGTGGATGTACGAAACAGACGGTAAGGGGTTAACCTGACTCTTGCCAGGTGGTATCTCACAATAGCATCTGGAATCGATCCATTTTTAAAGGAGGGGCTTTATCTAAAATCCTTGCATGTGATTAGATGAAGAATCTGTCTGTCATCTTGACTGACTACAGAACACTATCTGCCAACATCAGTTGTGGATGTCATCATTTCTTCCTCCACTTCCATTACTGTCAGCCCCACTTTACTATCAGCCTCTGTGACTGGGTCCTCTACCAACACAACCAGGGGGGTACCACAGTAACCATGGGCTTCTGCACTGGTACTATTTCTGTACCCACCAGTGGAACCATCTGATAGATCAAACTGTTGACAAACCTGGTCAGAAGAAGAAAGAAAACATCATTTATTAACAAACTCTTCCACAGTCGTCCTCTGTTCATCTTTTAAAGAATGAAGTCCATATGGACCCTGGGGTCCCTAACACATGCTGCCATTGTTGTGTATCTGAAAAAACTACACTGCCGTCGCTTCTGCTTTACGTCACACCAGCCACCAGGTAGGCCCACCCTGCGACACTGATTGGCTCCCTTGTTTTGAAGAAAACCTGAACCTTATGGTACTCAGATGATGTGAGTTAGGTTAGTAAGGGGTAGGGCTAAAGGATGAAATGGTCCTTAGTATATTGCATGAACCCACTAATTATCACATTACAGTGGACGGGTTCTAACTCGTCCACTGTAATGTGACACTCAGAGCCCTACCCCTGCCCCTACCCCTCACCCTCAGCCTAAACCAGAGTAAAAATGTGTTTTAAACCCCAGCGTCTCATATGTGACCCGCCACCACGAAACCAGGCATAAGTCGCGCTGAGCCGTTCAGAGCTACAGCCAAATTTAGGCTGGAAGGTGATTTGTTATTAGTGTTTACACCTTATCAAAAAACGGTACCTTAACACCTCTATGTTCACTTCCTGTGGTCATTACATTGAAATCCAATCAATAAAGGTGTTTATTGAGTCAATTATTTAAGCGGTGAGAAAAGTTCAGGTATTGCTGAGCAAAGACAAAGACGACTTCCACCTCTTTTCGCCGAACAAAACGATCTCCGTTCCGTGGGTAAACACCCAAGTGTTTGGTACGAGGTAAAAGCTTATATTGAATGTTCTGTCCAATGGTGTAAGCCAAATGATTATAATACGTCACACTTCTGTCCTATTATTATAATATATAAAACTTCTGTGACATGTCCATCAAAGTGTCCTTTAACATCTGGGAACAATTTGTGTCAATCGGATACAAATTATTATGCGTTGCTAAGGACTTCCTACCCCAAAACAGTCCAAAACTTTAACGGACAATATCTAAAAATATGCAAATTGTAAAATATGTCCAAATGTGGATATTAAAATGACCATAACTTTGGTTCTACTTGTGATAGAAACATCATTTTTTCACCATCTTAAACCTTAGTTTCCACTCTACCAAGATACACACATAACTCTGTTTGGATTTACACACACTTATGCCTGGTTTACTGGTGGGGGGTCACATATGACGGGTTAGAAACTCACTGCGTCTGAATTCGATGCTGAGGAACACCTTGTGCATCAGAAAATGGTCACGTCGGTTTCTGACGCACTGAGAGTGAGACAGTGTGTTACATATAAAACATACTGACAAATAAAGACACTTAATTCTTCAAATGTTCATGAACATGCGTCCGTACAAACACAACACATCTTCTAAAAACAGCTTTTATTGTGGATGAGGACAGGTTAGTAAAGTGTTACGACAGAACTCCTGCAGTGTTTTAGCAGCTCCCGCTCCTTTGGCCCACCCCTTTTCATCAATATGTTTCCATCTGAGGAATTACTGCTGACGGGATGTTTTGTTTTTCACAAAACCCAGAGGTAACATCAGAGGATATTCCACATGGACATCCTTGGTGGTCAGCAGTTTCACTTATTCTCATCATTCTCATATTTAAATTCCTGCATCCTCATCATGTTGTGTTTGACTGATTTATTTATTTATTTCAATGTATGACTTCTAAGTGGTACCAGCCAGGTCTCTCTCCTCACATGTTTATATTTTCATGGTCACTCACTCATACACACATGTATTTACCTTAAACACACCCTACACATTAAATGACATTAAAAACTAAATAAATTACATTTTCACACAGCACAGTCCAGAGGAAAAACAAGTCAATTTATTTCTTATTTCTTTGGTCAGTCCAGTCCAGTCCAGTCCAGTCTAGTCCAGTCCAGTCCAGTCAAGAATCCGCTTCAGGACGGGGTCTGCTGGAGTTGTGTTAGGGATACGATGCGCTTAGATGACAGTGAGATGACAAAAGACCACCAGGAGGGTCTGGGAACATATGGTGCAGTATTTGGTCGTAGGGTTATAATCTGTCTATGAGCGTTGGCTCCGTCGCTGTCGGTGCCGCTCTGTTTTTCCTTCTCAGACTACAGAGGTGTGTCTTTTTTTTAAAACTCTTGCTGATTGGATGGCATACATGTCACTTCCTGGGGGCCAGATTTTTTGTTCATGATTGGTGACTGATTGATTTACATATACCACGTCCCCAAACTAATTTCATTGGTCGCCCAAATCAATAGACTCGTGCAGCATCATCGACTGGATCACCTAACATCAGGTTAGCTAGCTAGCAATACAGAGGATTTAGCTATTTCATTTAGCAATAATATTTTCTATTGCCTCTGCCAAGGTGGTATTAAATTAGGGACAGTTTGTCTGTCTGTCTGTCTGTCTGTCTGTCAGCAGGATTACGCAAAATGTTCTGAACGGCACAACTTTGCTTTTAGCTCTTAATGAATATCTCATTCTCAAAATGTGAGGCTATGGGTTTGACTTTTTATGGTGACTCAAGGTCAAAGGTCACAATGCCATCTTGGAGCCTATCTGTCAACCAGGGCCGGCGTTAGTCATAGGCAGACTAGGCGATCACCGATGACACCTCATGTCTTAGATCAGGGGTTCTCAAACTTTTTTGGCCCAGGTCCCCCTTGGAAGGGTGACATTTTTCCATGTCCCCCCTCATCCTCACGATACTGAAAATGATAAAAAACCACTTCAACAATGATTATTATGAAACAATGATAACCTTTTTTAATAGTGCTTTTGTGCAAACCAGCCACATTTTCAGGTATTATAATATAAATGAACACTTCAGAAACAACAATTTTAAATAATTTTAAAATAATAAACGGAACAAAAGACACACAAAACCTTCTTGAGGAACTTGGTGGACACAAAAATCGGTCCATGTTCGCTGCAGGGTGGCTAAAAATAGCCTGTGACCGTCTCAATTTAGTCAAGCTGGCGTCAAACAGCACTGTTACTTCCGCCCGCTCGCTACAAAATAAAACATAAACATTTCAAAATAAAACAGCAAAAAAACCCCCAAAAAACCTGAATAATTTCACCTACCCCCTGGACATGCGCTGCGGACCCCAGTTTGAGAACCGTGTTCTTAGAGGTGTCAAGTTCCACAGAAGTAGAATATTAAGCTACTGTATTTTCTGGACTATAAGGTGAACTGAAAAGACTTTAATTTTCTCACAGCACGACTTATATATGGATTAATTGTGGTTGTGCACTAGTGGTGACTATGTCAGGGTTCCTAAATGTCAAAAATAACTAGTAACTAAGTCTCTACTGCCACTTGATTTTTTTTTTTTTTTTTGTTACTGTCACTTTAATTTTTTTTTTTTAGATATTTACAGAGTGACCCCTGAACTCTTGGGTCAAAAATAGGTCAAAATCTAGATGCAGATGCAAGATGCAGAATCGAAAGACCAGCATTTTGGTGTTGAAAAGTTAGATCCAAAATTTAATTTGGACCTTCATTGTGACCTTTGACCTCATGCAGGGGTGTCAAACTCATTTTAGTTGAGGGGCCACATTCAGCCTATGTGGGCTGCACCAGTAAAATAATATAAATAATGGGATAAAATGGATAAAATAATGTCCAGACCACCCCGCCTTCGCCCATTGTAGCTGGATTAGGCACCCAGTCAGAGTGCGAAATATGGGGGGGTTTGGGGGGGTCGGACCCTCCCAATTAACTCTTGAGACCCCTTGAAAGCCTCAAATGCAAAATTTTGGGGGGGTCTGAAATTACGTTAAAATAGATTAGATAAAATGATCAAAATACATATTATTGTTGTTAATTATGTTGTTGTTACAAT
>CM035801.1:3417235-3432235 GCA_020466265.1 Siphamia tubifer
CATTTTATAAAGATTCACTTATTTTGTATTGAACTTAAAAAAAATTAAAAAAAAAAAAAGACTAAATATTTTGAACCAAAATGTTTCAATTATTTTATGAAGATGTATAATTTATATTCATATTAAATATCTTTTAAATTTTGGATACACATTTAAACAAATGGTGTCCAGAACAATAAACCCCGCCCCCCCTTTGCACACATTTCACCTGATTCGCTCTATCTCTAATCATTGTGAAAACACACTTTTGGTGACTGTGACCTTGACCTTTGACCTATATTCACCAACATTTACTAGGATCTATTGATAAGGGTTAGAAACAGGATGGACCCAAATGACAAATGACTGAGTTTTTATTCAGTGACAGTTTTGTTATGTAAATAAATCACTCATTCCAACACATACTGTTTTGAGAAGAAACAGGTTTTATTTTGTTGACCCCAGGAAACCTGCCGGGACTACTTTGGCTTTGACCAAAACCGGACCAGAACTGGGCTCACAGGACAGTGTGGGGGGTAAGTCACTGTGGGTGCACTAGAGTAAAGGGGCGGAGTCAGTGTGGGTGCACCAGAGTAAAGGGGTGGAGTCAGTGTGGGTGCACCAGAGTAAAGGGGCGGAGTCAGTGTGGGTGCACCAGAGTAAAGGGGTGGAGTCAGTGTGGGTGCACCAGAGTAAAGGGGTGGAGTCAGTGTGGGTGCACCAGAGTAAAGGAGCGGAGTCAGTGTGGGTGCACCAGAGTAAAGGGGCGGAGTCAGTGTGGGTGCACCAGAGTAAAGGGGCGGAGTCACTGTCAGTGCACCAGAGTAAAGGGGCGGAGTCAGTGTGGGTGCACCAGAGTAAAGGGGCGGAGTCAGTGTGGGTGCACCAGAGTAAAGGGGCGGAGTCAGTGTGGGTGCACCAGAGTAAAGACACTGATGACAAACACATTCATCTGAAAAATACTGAACTGTCCCTTTAACAACCACAGACACATGTCCACTGGACTGAAGGTCATATCTTCAGGTCTTAGGGTGACCCTCTTAGTTTCCCCAAATAGGACGTAGGTTTACATCTTTGTCACTGTGGGTCAAAGGTCATATCCAGTTTTAAAACGGCTGTTATCTGTTTTTTTTCTGTTATTCATTTAAACACAAAAATGAAAACGTAAAAACACCGTTATCTGTTTTCTTTCATTTTGGTTTTGGAAACAAATAATGAAGAAATGACTTGTTGTTTTGTTGTCTTTTTTTGTTTTTTATTTATAAATATGTTTGTTTTGCTTCATCATTCAAAAGTTATCAACGCTAACGCAGCATCTAAACCAGGGGTCGACAACCTGTAACACCCAAAGACACATTTGAACCTGGTTTCCATGGAAACAAAAACACAGGGAGCCACTCATCATCTTTAAAAATAAAAACAGTCTTTATTTCCACAGACACATGAACCAGTTTGATCCAACATTTTTTTACAGTTTGTGCAGCAGCTACTGTGGCGCCGTCTGCTCTAGTAGATGCTAATGCTAATGCTACTTCAGATTGACTGCAATGGGGGAGGGGCTTAACCCCAGGTGGGTGTGGCCCATGTCCTGGTGACGTGTAGAGGACAGACTTTCTGAATGATGTTGGAAAAAGTGTTTTTACTGTTTAAAATAAATTCATTCTGTTTGATTTCAACATTTGTTTAATCATTTAAGAATATATCATTGAACTTACTGGTACCAAACAGCACTTTGGATTTATTTACTGTTTCCATTCTTATATTGACTTTTTTTTTGCTTAATAAATACTGTACTGAGGAAGAAAATAATTTTGCATTTTATTTCCATACTGTACCGAAAATGAACTGAACTGTGATTTCAAAACTGAGGTGTTATTTTTGTGTACCGTTACACCCCTATTATTTACCAGTTTAAAAACACATTTTGGTGACCTTTGACCTATGGTAATTTAATGGTATCTATTCCAGAGCACCTCACACTTTTCCTGATAATTTCATAGAAACAAACAAGCCAAACAAACAAACAAACAAACAAGCCAAACAAACAAACAAACAAGCTAAAGAAACAAACAAACAAGCCAAAAAAACAAACAAGCCAAAAGTGAACCTCTTCCCTCCCCTTTTTTTGGGGTGGGGTTAAAATGCTCACAAACTGCAGAAGTGTGAAAGTAGTTTGTGATCAGAAACACTTTTCCTGTTTTGACTTCATACTTGAGTGGAGCATGAGCTTATCTGTTAGTGGGACTGAGGGCGTTAGTTGAAGGAAGTGAAGAGTGCGGTCAGTAAAGTTTAGTAAAAGGACTGACATCTACAGAGATACTGAGAAAGAAAGAAAACAGACAGATGCTTTATGGTCATCGACAGGTAAACAGTTATTCACTTCTATCTGTCTGAATGTTTTCACCAACATTAATATGATGAGTGTAAACACTGCAGAAAAACACATTGAAAGGAAAAGTTAATTAAAGAGTAGAATATGAAATGATTAATATTTGATACGACTAAGATGAATTATTTAAATATTGTTTTGTTTTTGTTTTCCCTCTTGTCTTCTATTACTTGTATTATTGATCTGCTGCTGATTCTATGGTTTGTATAGGATAGATTATATTATATTATATTATATTATATTATATTATATTATATTATATTATATTATATTATATTATATTATATTATATTATATTATATTATATTACATTATATTATATTATATTATATTATATTATATTATATTATATTATATTATATTATATTACATTATATTATATTATATTATATTATATTACATTATATTATATTATATTATATTATATTACATTATATTATATTATATTATATTATATTATATTATATTATATTATATTATATTATATTATATTATATTATATTACATTATATTATATTATATTATATTATATTACATTATATTATATTATATTATATTATATTATATTATATTATATTACATTATATTATATTATTATATTATTATATTACATTATATTATATTATATTATATTATATTATTATATTATTATATTACATTATATTATATTATATTATATTACATTATGTTATATTATATTATATTATATTATATTATATTATATTATATTATATTACATTATATTACATTATATTATATTATATTATATTACATTACATTATGTTATATTATATTATATTATATTATATTATATTATATTATATTACATTACATTACATTATATTATATTATATTATATTACATTACATTATGTTATATTATATTATATTATATTACATTATATTACATTATATTATATTATATTATATTATTATATTACATTATATTACATTACATTATATTATATTATATTATATTACATTATATTACATTATATTACATTACATTACATTATATTATATTATATTATTATATTGCATTATATTATATTATATTACATTATATTACATTACATTATATTATATTATATTATATTATATTATATTACATTATATTACATTATATTATATTATATTATATTACATTACATTATGTTATATTATATTATATTATATTATATTATATTATATTATATTACATTACATTACATTATATTATATTATATTATATTACATTACATTATGTTATATTATATTATATTATATTACATTATATTACATTATATTATATTATATTATATTATTATATTACATTATATTACATTACATTATATTATATTATATTATATTACATTATATTACATTATATTACATTACATTACATTATATTATATTATATTATTATATTGCATTATATTATATTATATTACATTATATTACATTACATTATATTATATTATATTACATTACATTACATTATATTATTATATTATATTGTATTAACTAACTAACTAACTAACTAACTAACTAACTAACTAACTAATCTGTAGCATGTGTTAACAGTTGACAGAACTAGATCCAGTTAACACATGGAACTAAAATAGTGAACGTTTAATTGTACGACACACATTCATGTTTGTGATTTTCTTGTATAAATAGTAAGATGGACGGTAACGTGTTCCATATGTTTGACAAAAATAGGATTGTTTGTTTGTTTGTTTGTTGTGACACAGTGATTGTAGACACCATCGCAGGAGTGTGTGTGTGAGAGCGTATGAACGACAACAGTAAAGTCTGCACGTGTGAAAAAGAAAATAAATTATATGATTATTATTATATGATTCGTCATGTCGAACTAGTCTGCTTTTTTTCAAAAACAGATTAGTCTAACAGTATAAGTAATATAAGTTAATATTGTTATGGTCATATTATAACTGTTCAGTTCAGTTCAGGAGCCACGTTAAACCAAGGTTGACCTGCAGAGGAGCTGGACCAGGGAAATAATATAAAAAGGATATGAACTCCAAACTTTCCTTTGTGTTTGAGAACAAAAAAAGTATAGTTATGTTATGTTTAAAAACAATGTGAAAAATATGAACAGTTTGTCATTTACACATGTCAATTACACTTTACAGATCACAGTAGATCAACAAAACATACATAAAACATTTAATAACATATAATAATAATAATAATAATAATAATAATAATAATAATAATAATAATAATAATAATAATAATAATAACAATAATAATAATAATAATAATAATAATAATAATAATAATAACAATAATAATAATAATAATAATAATAATAATAATAATAATAATAATAATAATAATAATAATAATAATAACAATAACAATAATAATAATAATAATAATAATAATAATAATAATAATAATAATAATAATAATAATAATAATAATAATAATAATAATAATAATAATAATAATAATAATAACAACAATAACAATAATAATAATAATAATAATAATAATATTGGTAAAGTGTCCCTTCAGACATTTAAATAAATGTTCATATTTGTTCAGATTACTGGTATGTTTGTGAAATAGTTATTTTAGTGTATTGTATTTTCCACACTATAAGGTACACTGGACTATAAGGTATACTGGACTATAAGGTATACTGGACTATAAGGTACACTGGACTATAAGATACACTGGACTATAAGGTACACTGGACTATAAGATACACTGGACTATAAGATACACTGGACTATAAGATACACTGGACTATAAGGTACATTAAGTGAAGCCAAAATCATGAAATAAAAAGTAAAAATTATGAATTAACAACTTCTGTGATTCTTCTGTTCTTGAGTAATAACCCATAATTTGATTGTTTCTTTAATTGTGACCTTGACCTTTGACCTTTACTAAAATGGATCATTGCATGTGATGCACATTAGCTACGTGTATATGACCCTGTTATTTCATAGTGATATTTACAGTATTCACTGAGTTATAGCATGATATGATACATGATACACACACACATACACACACACACATACACACACACACACAGAATACAATAATCTTAAATATAAAACCCTAACTAACTAACTAACTAACTAACTAACTAACTAACTAACTAACTAACTAACTAATTTTGTACTTAGTCTAGAACTTTAGAAAGTAAAGAAGTAATACAAAACAAAAATACAGTAAGTGTATAAAGGAGCTAAAATAAAAAGTTCATTAAAATGATTGATATCTGTAAATAACTAGTTAATACAGTAACAATACTGCGTTATGTCCAATAATCTACCTATGACGACTGGACTGAACAACAACAGAACTCTGTCCTCCAAAGAAAACAGTCAGTAAGTGCACAGAAACAAACATAAATAACCTTACAGTTGTTGTTGTTCAGTCCCAGTAGTTGTAGATTATTGGACATGAAGCAGTTATTGTTACTGTATATTAACTAGTTCTATATTAACTAGTTCTACAAACACCACAGTGGGACTGATATATGGATTAATACTGATACTGATTAGTGACTGGGAATTTAGACTTAATCTGATAATTGTAACTTTTTATCTCATAATTTTTACTTCACTTAATGAACCTTATATATGAAAAACCATAAAAAACATTCAATAACAGGCCACCTTATAGTCCAGTCCACCTTATAGTCCAGTCCACCTTATAGTCCAGTCCACCTTATAGTCCAGTCCACCTTATAGTCTAGTCCACCTTATAGTCCAGTCCACCTTATAGTCTAGTCCACCTTATAGTCCAGTCCACCTTATAGTCTAGTCCACCTTATAGTCCAGTCCACCTTATAGTCTAGTCCACCTTATAGTCCAGTCCACCTTATAGTCCAGTCCACCTTATAGTCCAGTCCACCTTATAGTCCAGTCCACCTTATAGTCTAGTCCACCTTATAGTCCAGTCCACCTTATAGTCTAGTCCACCTTATAGTCCAGTCCACCTTATAGTCTAGTCCACCTTATAGTCCAGTCCACCTTATAGTCCAGTCCACCTTATAGTCCAGTCCACCTCATAGTCCAGTCCACCTTATAGTCCAGTCCACCTCATAGTCCAGTCCACCTTATAGTCCAGTCCACTTTATAGTCCAGTCCACTTTATAGTCCAGTCCACTTTATAGTCCAGTCCACCTTCTAGTCCAGTTCACCTTATAGTCCAGTCCACCTTATAGTCCAGCAGGGTCTTAAACAGACATAGGTAAGGACACAGTAATGGTCTTTACTGTCTTTGTGTTTTATTTTACTAGTACTTTAACAGTTACTGAACATGTGAGATAAGATATTTTATTACATGACAAAGAATGATTTGAATGTTGAAAAAAAAAACACAATCACTCATTTTTGCCAAAAAATGCAGTTAGTGTGTTAATGGTTTGTAGATCAGTGTTCTGTGCAGTTACTGTTTGTTTTATTTAAGGCAGAAATGTTGTCAGAACTCTTATGTAAAACCTCCAGTTGTGAAATATATGAAACTGTCACGATGGGCGTCTCCTGTCCTGTTCCTCTTTTTGAAACCTAAACAACCTTCCTGTTTCCATATTTCTTCAGATCAGTTCAACCCTGACGTCTCCACCCTCACAAACATGAACAGATCCTGTTCCGTCAGCGGTTCTGCTGGTGGTTCCAAGTGGAGCTTGAGGAGGACCAGACCAGCTAACGGTACGTCTGTCAGACTCACAGGACAAACCAAAGAGTCTAAGAACAACCAGGACACCAGAGGGACGCCGGGGTTCCACTGCACGGACCAACAGCGCCGGTGGTCTGCAGACGTCTCCACATGTGGAACACCAGCCGTCATTATTGTAAAGAAGAACAAGAAGGAACCGCAGCCTCCTCAGCGCAGTGTATCCTTGCTTAGACCACACCCCCCATGCCATGATCCACCCAAACGCTACTCCTGTCCCCCCATTAGGACCCTCAGTCCCCCTGCCTACCGCTCCACCTCACCTCCCCCCGTCCAAACCTACACCATCACAGGCCCCGACCCTCTAGGCTGGAAGCTCCGCCCTAAATCAGACGTCGCCTCCCCCCGCGCTCGCACTGCCAGGCTGTCTCTTCAGATGCCCCTCCCCGATACTATCCATGAGGTCAAATTCTATCCAAACTCCTGCAAGGTGTCCGTCTCTCAGACCACACCCCCTTTTGAATCCCACCACCACTATGGCCACCGACGCTCCTACTCCGACACCTGTGGGCCGGTGGTGACTCTGGAACAGATCTACGCCCTACAGCTGCGGAACATCAACCATGAGGCGAATGATGTTCAGAGCGACGTGAATGATAAGGAGAGCAGGAGGTCACACAAAATACCACCAGCGGTCGCAGAAAAAACTCCCATCGCCAGACAAACAGCCAAACGGATCGCTCAATCCTGCCAATATTACACTGTAATGATGAACACCAACGAAGAAGAACTTGTTCACGGCAGTGAGACGAAGGCATGGCCTACAACGTAGAGCTGCATGAAAGGACTGGGAAGAAGACCTTTGACCTCTCAATAATCACCTTAAAGGGACAGTTGAGTGTTTTTCAGTTGAATGTGTTTGTCATCAGTGTCTTTACTCTGGTGCACCCACACTGACTCCGCCCCTTTACTCTGGTGCACCCACACTGACTCACCCCCCACAGTGTCCCGTGAGCCCAGTTCTGGTCTGGTTTTGGATAACAAAACCATCACAGAACAAAAACTCACACCTCGTAATTGCTTGGAGCTACTTTCGCTCAATAGCGATCAATGCACTAGCGTCACTGCTAACAGATGTGCACCTGCACGTAGCAGCTGCTAACACTGACCAACAGCTGATGAAAGTAGTTTGATAATGTGTAGCAGTGATCACTCATTCCAACACATACTGTTTTGAGAAGAAACAGGTTTTATTTTGTTGACCCCAGGGAACCTGCCGGGACTATTTTGGCTTTGACCAAAACCGGACCAGAACTGGGCTCATAGGACAGTGTGGGGGGTAAGTCAGTGTGGGTGCACCAGAGTAAAGAATGGGTTCATACCCACTTTAACCAGTACTTTTTCCATGACTTTTTGGCAAATGTCCATGACTCCGTACTCCTAAAAATGCAAACAATCAGAATAAAAAAGTTAAAATGTTAAAGTGTTGTTTTAAAGTTTAACCTCAGATGTTTAACAATAAAATAAATGACAGTGTGTGTCACCACCAAAATCTAATCATTTTTAGATCTCCCCATTACCAACCTACCCTGAAAATATCATCAAAATCCATATAACAGACAGACAGACAGACAGACAGACAGACAGACAGACTTGGCGGAGGTAATTAACATTTATGTACACGTCCCAGTGAAGCCACACATTGTTAAATCCACACTTTTCTGACATAATTTGGCCTAGATTTTAGTCCATACCCACTTCACATAAATCCCAAGAAGTGAGTGAACAGTTCACTTCCTGTTCACTGAATAGAACATTAAGGTTAAGACGACGTGAAATAAACTTTTATTCACTCATTCAAACAATTTTTTTTTTTTATTATTACTCAAACATTATTATGCTTTGTGACAAAAAAAAAAATCCATGACTTTTCCAAAACTTTCTGGTTCTTTTTACTTTTCCAAAACCTTTCCAGGTCTGGAATTAACATTTTTTAAATTCCAAAACTTTTCCAGGTTTTTTTCAAAACGTATGGACCCTGAAAGACGCTGATCCCGTTTACCCTTTACTTCCTGCCTTGATTAGCTTTGGATTGGTCGTCCTTAGATTAGAGGCGGAGCTTTACACTGTCCATCAATGAGTTTATAAAATAACCACAGGAACACACCCTGTAAGTATCTATCTTTGGTCATTTCTGTAAACATTACAAAGAGGTGACAACAACTGTTCCAGTGACCCTCAAATTGGACAAATATAAAAATAAAAATGTACCCATAAAGTCCACCTGCTTTATTTGGTTCCATGTGTTCATGGCACTAACGTAAGGAATGACGTTCAAAAGGGTCATGTGGATGTGGGCAGGGGTCTGGACCAGTACTGATGATGGTCTCTTATTCAAAAACTCTTCTTCAAATGTTGTAATGGTCTCCTTCTACCTTACATGTGTGTGTGTGTGTGTGTTTTCTTATTTGCCTTTTGTACATAATTCTTTGATTTTTTTTTTGCCCCTTGTGAGTAAGGAACCACATGTGGTCACTTCACTGAACTAGATTTTGTACATGACAATAAAAATGTTAAACCACTTCTATATCATGGACTTCGTCATTGCCAATAGTGAGGGTGGGATGTAAAGGGTCGGGTGGGGGGGGGGGGGCATCCTGGTCCCCCAGCTTTTTTACAACACTTTCATATAATGAAATCCTGGAGTCCTGCTCCACAAGCTGCTTGTTGAAAATACAAATATAAATGAATTAAATATTTAAAACTAGAAAAGCACAGACCTCCGCCAGCGCCAAGGAAAGTCGTGTTTGGAGTCGATTTGTCTTAGTTTTAGACTTAATTACTGTCAGAGTCAGTTGTTGTTCTTCCTAAAAGACATGATTTGAAGAAGTTACGCTAGGAATTTAACAAACACTCATAGTTAGAAGTGTTCAGGAGACATTTTACTGGGATTTTATCAATAAACTTCAAATTGGATCATTTTGACCCATATAACGTATTTGAGGCTAATGTTATAAAAACTACTGTGACTGAACCACTGCTTTAATGATGGACGGACATAAATAACAGTAAAAAAAAAAAAAAGTAAATACTTACATTAAGATATACATTATATGTACAGATATGCATTTCTACTTAAAATATTGTACATTGCATTTATTTATTCATATTTATTGTGTATTCATGCAAACTGGACCACATTTGTCCAGCACCACCTTTACCTGGACTCATGGCTCAGGGGTGAAAGGGTTAAATAAATAAGTGTGAGCAGTAGGAGAAGGTTTGTGTTTCCCTCCAGGTAGGTGTTCATATTACAAGTGTTGTAAAATTAACATATTACTAATAAACCTGACTCATGTTTAGTGTATTAGAGTAAAGTATGACTTTAATTTCTAACCAGGGCCCCAGGACATTACTCTGCTGCACTCATGTAAATACTTCCCAACACGTAAACTTCTAATGCAGTTCTGTGAAGAAGAATTTGATTAAACAAGCTCCAACATTAAGGCTATGTTTACAAACACAGATATTTGCCTTTGTTTGTTTCTGTTGTTTATACACAAATGTAGTTTATCGCATCTTTCTAGACAATTTTACACAACAAACCCTGGGTGGCGCCATTACCCTCCAGAAATGTTTTTAATTTCCACCAGAAGTCATTTGCTCAGCGTTTGCAAATGTAAACAGACTTGGATTGCTAGCTTTGACAACCACCTTATACTATGAGCTATAATGTCCTAGGATAATAGTTTAAAGACTTTGTCTGGAGATGGAGTTATTATTATTATTATTATTATTATTATTATTATTATTATTACTATTATTATCAGTGTTGTACCTGAACGCATTCATTGAACGATCGTTCACGAACTATATCATATTTTTGACGAACGTGAACGACTCGTTCACTTTTGCCAAATGAACGGGAAGTTGTGAATGCGGTTATTCTGGCATTTATTGAACTGTGCTCTTATGTAGTTCACATTTGGTTCTTATCACGTTGTAATTATTGAGTCCTATAAGGAATAAAATGGGATCAAAACACAGCATTATCATAGATGTCATTTTTGTATTATTCGGCGGGGCGAGAGCGAGAGAGAGGGGGGGGGGGGGGGGGTTTGGGAGCGGAGAAAAAGAGTTAAATGTACAGAGTGTAACCAGAGCAGGTGTTGTCCCGTTCTTTTAAATAAACATTAAAAACTAAACTCAGTGAAACCACTCCTTGTGTTCTAAGAACCTGCAGAGGAAAGTTAACCCTGGGGTAAGGTACTTACTTCAGCCCCTGATTTTTTGACTACAGGATAACGTCAGAAACGGTTAATAATATTTTTACAATAATAACCCAAAAAAAGAACGAAAAAAAGAATGAAAAAGTTCATTTTGGGATCCATGAACTTCTAGTTCATAATTTGGAAGAATGAACGATGAACTGAACTTTGAACTAGTTCCTAATCAAGGTGAACTTTCCCAACACTGATTATTATTATTATTATTATTATTATTATTATTATTATTATTATTATTGCAGACTCAAATTTAGTGCAGGCGTGGGAGGATAATATCATGACGTGGCCCGTCGCAATAGACGGGAAAGCTATGAACAATCTGAGAGTCATGTCAGCTCAGCTCAATACCGGGCGTAATTTTGTTTTTAAATATGGAATGATTCCGTATTTCAAAGGATGTTTGTCAACACTTCACACAGAGCACTGTAGACTATCAACCCAACGTACACATGCAGCAGTGGTGTAACGTTAGCGCTACATTAGTCTATATGATGAACATTGTTTGTTCCATCTCCAACAAACTGTTTTAGTAAAACACCAGTAACAATGTTAGTGTATGATAACTTCTTCATAACTAACAGTATTGTCCGTTTCATAGCTAAAGTTGTTGACCTGACCATCAGATTGAAGTTGACTTAGTTTCTTTGTGGGGACAGTGGTCCACTCAGTGACTTGTCTCCTCTCCACAGCTATGGAAACAGGTTATCCTTGGTTGGTCTTTTGTCCACACAGTGATGGGAACACACAAAAACATTGTGGGTGGATTCTTTAAATTCAACGCCTTCATCCAGACCCGTGATTCAGAGTGACCACCGGAGGACATGAACATTGTCTCTTCGTGGCAGGTTTGTGGTCCAACTAGTTCCTGAACACTTTTCTTTTTTAAGTTGTCCATCCTTTTTCTCACTGCGTTAACATCAGACATAGCTAGCAAAACAAACCGGAGGCCACCAAAACAAAAGTGAAAAGCATTGGCGGGAGGAGTTCAAGAAGCAGAGCGGAAACAGGTCAAAAAGTTGTCTAAAAAAATTCAGCAAAGGGTGAAGATTTTTCAAAACTCTGTTTTGGTGTTTGTGTATAAAGAGACCAAAATGGACTTTTAATTTGGTGCCACAGAGAGCAGCATCTTACATCTGACACTAGCATGGATACCCTCTAAACAAGGGTCAAAGGTCAGCATCTTACATCTGGTTACCATGGATACCCTCTAAACAAGGGTCAGAGGTCAGCATCGTACATCTGGTTACCATGGATACCCTCTAAACAAGAGTCAGAGGTCAGCATCGTACATCTGGTTCCCATGGATACACTCTGAACAAGGGTCAGAGGTCAGCATCGTACATCTGGTTACCATGGATACCCTCTAAACAAGGGTCAGAGGTCAGCATCGTACATCTGGTTACCATGGATACACTCTAAACAAGAGTCAGAGGTCAGCATCGTACATCTGGTTCCCATGGATACACTCTGAACAAGGGTCAGAGGTCAGCATCGTACATCTGGTTACCATGGATACCCTCTAAACAAGGGTCAGAGGTCAGCATCGTACATCTGGTTACCATGGATACACTCTGAACAGCAACATTTCTGTTATTAACAGTTATATTCACAAGTTTGCTTTTCAAAATAAAGCTGATCCAAGTCATAGACCAGCAGAAACACATTAGGGGTCAGAGGTCAGCAACTGCGCATCTTCTTGTGACCGATCAAAGAGCGTGCCCGTACCGACACATTACACATAAACCATTTGGCCAAAGCTTCACTTTTCTTCTGGAATGGAACAGGAAGTAGGAGTGTCACTGATTCTCCATGAGGCTTCTGATTGGCTGGTGTGGAGATGTCATTGGTCTAACACTGACACCAACAGGATGGGCGTGGTTTAACAGCTCTGGACATTATGTATTATTATTATATTTATGTGGATCAATATAAACGTAAATAAAGACAGTACCAATGTCCCTGTGCTCATCCAGACCTCACAGCTGTGATGTTTTACTATCAACAAAAGGGAGTCATTATATAGATCAGGGGTCTTCAAACTATTCCATAAGGGGCCAGTGTGGCTGCAGGTTTTTGTTCACAGTTTGACCAATTGACTCTGAAGACGGAGATCAGTTGATTAATTGATTCAAGTCTGGTTGGTGGGAACAAAAGGCTGCAAATCCGTTAAGAATTGAGGGAGGAGAAGTGAGAAGTGAAATAAACAAAGTTGTAAACAAATTGTTTACAAAGGCAAATTTCAACAAAGTGATAAGTTTTGTGCCTAAAGCGTCGATCTATCTAATGAATCAATTACAATTGAAATCCGTTGAGAATTGAGGGAAGAGATTTTCGTGAATTGTGGACGACGATGGATGAAGCACGATGGCAATAGCTCATTGCGACTTTATCCGGATGAGCTAAAAAAAAATTTTAAAAACTTTTTTTTTTGGGAAAACTGAGCTTAAAAAATATACGTTTGTCCAGTAGTTTTTGCGTAAAAGTCACTGACAAATACACAGAAAACAAAAACAAAAACAACACTCCTTACCTCCCCTTCAGGGTCACGATAAAAATAGTGTTTGCATAACGCTATGATACACATTCATTCAGTAAAAACAGAAGTTGATGGTGTGAATGCAACGGTCCTTTGTGGTGCCAGAAAAAACTGTTGAGTTAGAAAAAAAAAAAACAGCTGCTAAATGGAAAATATACGACTACTGTTCCAACTACAAACAACAAGAGTCTTTCTAAAGCCAAGTCATGCCAGTCACACTGTCCACATGGTGTGTTTATAACAACAACAGCAAACATTTGAATAATTAGTACCCACAGGAGGGTACAAAAGGAAGTGGATAATGAGTGGAGCAGCTGCCTCAGTTCAGTCTGACTGAAATAACAAAAGGATGTGTTTACCTGGTGTCTGTCCACTTTGGAACATCTTCTTCAGTCTGAACACAGAACAGTAGACCAGCTTACATTTATATTCATGACCTTAAGGCACTAATTCAATCATTTGTAACCATTAAATTATTGAAAATATTTTCATATCATAATTACTAAGAGTTCGACTTCATTAAAAATAATAACAAGTATTCAGAGAATGTCTAATATCGCCCTTATTTCTCCAGTTTCTATGACAACCTCTTCTTTAATTGGAGCCAATAATGTGATTTTGACCTTTCTGCTAAATGCGACCTTTGACCTTTTGCAATATTGATAATTTCATTATATGCATGTATGCATCAGTGTGTGTAATATTATGATAATATATCCAGTATTGATTAAGTTATAGCGTGATATGTCTATGTTTAACAATTTTGACAGTGTTACACAAGTTAATTTGACACATGTCACCTTTGACCTCCAGAGATCGAAAAAACTATTGGTCGTAAGTGATAATACAGATTATGACAATTGTATAAATCTTCATTCCACATCCTTTGGTACCAATCTGAAAATTCTGTGACCCTCTGTTCTGGAGTTATAACCTATAATGGGATTTTGACCTTTTAGTTAATTGTGACCTTGACCTTTGACCTTTACTCAAAAGGATCACTGCATTTGATGTGCATTAGCTATATGTATATTCTCATGTAATTTCATGGTGATATCTACAGTATTCATTGAGTTATAGCATGATATGTCTCTGCACATACACACACACACACACACACACACACACTCATTACAATAATCTCTCCACACCAATGTTGGGAAAGAT
>CM035801.1:3444735-3449735 GCA_020466265.1 Siphamia tubifer
TGAAGGTTGCGTTTAGCAGAAAGGTCAAAATCATATTATTGGTTATCTATCTATCTATCTATCTATCTATCTATCTATCTATCTATCTATCTATCTATCTATCTATCTATCTATCTATCTATCTATCTATCTATCTATCTATCTATCTATCTATCTATCTATCTATCTATCTATCTATCTATCTATCTATCTATCTATCTATCTATCTATCTATCTATCTATCTATCTATCTAAGTCAAGAACAGGTTGTCATAGAAACTTGAGATTGGAATAAAATAGGGGTGACATTAGACATTCTCTGAATACTTGTTAGATATATAATTGGATGTAGACACTCACTTTGAGGCTGCACCAGTGCAGGTGGTTTGGGTTGTACGTAGCTGTGCATGAGAGCTAAGAGTCGTGTATGTCACCAACTATGTTGTAATAAAGTTGTCATTAGTTGTCACTGATTATCTGTTTGAGTGTGTACTGAAACTGAAACTGAAAACATGTGGGGACTTTGTGGGCAGAGGAGCAGTGACCAACTATGAGTACGTTCTAATAACGTTCTAATTAGTTGTCAACACATACACTTGCATCGGCGAAATGCTAACCGCTAAATGCTAACGGCTCATTAGCAGTGCAGACACATATCACACAATGTTACTGAAGACATAAGATGTGAGTTCATCTGAGGGTCATGTGTCTTAATATTTTGTGATATATTAGTGAAGATAAAGCATGTTCAGAAAATGAATGAAAAATAAAATAAATAATAATTAAGGTATGGAATTAATGCAGTTCATGAATTGTATTGGTTTTGTTCAGTCATTTTAACACAGTTCATTTTGTGCAGCAGTAAAACATGTCTTCAATTAAAAATAAAATCAATACAGAAGAAAAAACAGATGAAAGTGGTTCAGTTGTTTTCGCGGTAACAGCAGCACATCCATGTGTTAGTCTGCTCCTGGAACACTGTTTCGTGTCCAGGTGTTTTTCTGCTTGTGTGTTAAATGCATTGATTTTTATTTTTACTACTGAGGGAATCTTCACAGAAACAGAACTGTCCTGTGGGGACGCTTTAAACCATTTAATGATTTAATGATGGTTTTTCTGTGGCCTGAGCCCAGGTGGGGATCAATAACAGTGTGTGTGTGTGTGTGTATTCCTATCTTTATGGGGACACTGATATGTTTACACAGTCACACCATGGGGACCTCTGACACTATGGGGACCAAAATTCACATCCCCATGAGGGTTAAATATAAATAAAGGTCCCCACTAGTAAAATAGAAATGATGTGGCCCTAGAAATACATTAATTCGTTTTTTTCGAGAAGTCCCCATTAAGCATGAGGGAAACAGGTGCAAAGTGAAACATGTATTTTTCAAAGGTTTTTAAAAAAGAAAGAAGCATTTATTACATGTATTTTCAAAAATTGTATTTTAAAAAATTGAATTGAATTTTTATTTATTTTTTCAATATTATTGATGTATTTATTTTATTTATATTTATTTATTTTTCAATTATTACTTTTTATTTATTCATTCATTTTTATTTATTTATTTTTAATTACATTTTCAAAGTATAAAAAAGTATAATAATAATAATAATAATAATAATAGTAATAATAATAATAATAATAATTATTATTATTATTATATACATGTGTTTACACTCACTACCCAATGCCTAATTGATAGCACCAGTAGCATCTGTTAAACCCCAGTATGAGTTGTGAAAAGCTCCACATATATTTAGTTTAGTTTAGTTTAGTTTAGTTTAGTTTAGTTTAGTTTAGTTTAGTTTAGTTTAGTTTAGTTTAGTTTAGTTTAGTTTAGTTTACTAGTTCAGAGCTTGTATAAATGTGAGATTATTTGCTACAAATGTGTTGTGGAAGTGGGTGAAATGAGTTTAAAGGAAGAACCCCCCCACTAGTGATGCGCGGTTAGGGGGTTTTACAGAAAGCCGCCCCGCCCAAACCCAAGACGTGCCTAGGCCCGCCCCACCCAACCCGCATGATGTCACGTATCGATAAACCCAACCCGCCCGCTATCAACCCGCGAGCTTAAATTTGTCTCTAAACTCACATAGTACATTCGCAGCATCTTTACCTTGTGCTTCTAATGTTAAAAGTCATGAAGCATCATTTTTGCCTCCTTTCTAACGTCTCAATATGCACTCCAGCACATAAAATAGACTCCACCCACATCATCACTCTATAAAGCCAACACATACAACGTTTCCGTACAACCTTCGCATCGCCTGTTTTAATCTTCTCCCTGATCAAGTCCCACATTTTCACTCTTATCTCTGAGTGTTCAGGGAGATTTGGCGCTAATAACAAATAACAAAAAGTTGGGATAAAAAAGCATTCAAAACAGGAAGTGACGGGCTTGCACATGCGCGAGCCAAGCACACACACACACACACACACACACACACACACACACACACACCTCAGCGGGTATTGATCGTCCCTGACCCGCCCCACCCGCATCCGCAATATGTATTAATACTGCGACCCAGCCCGCCCGACTTGTGGGTCACCCGCGGATATCCACTGGCCAGTGGGTAGCCCGCGCAACACTACCCCCCACCCTTAGGAGCAGAGTCCACTGCAGCTCCAGTCCTGCTCATCTGAACATGCGTCACATCCTGCATTAGTGTCATGTGACTTCATTTAATTTAATACTTTTCTGATTTCAGTCTGTCAGACACACGCATGCACAGATGGAACGTTCTACACCACTGGGTTTAATGGAAGCTCTAAAGAACAGGGCAGTGTCAGAAGTCGCCCACTCACTCCCTACATACCCAAACAAAAGTCGTGCTCTACATAGTGAACTCAAATGAAAACTTTTTGGACACTACTACGGTGGTGTTTGAAAATGAATGAAATGAAAACATAACAGTGTCGTCTCTCACAAAATTAAAAGGCTTTTTAATGTATTTTTACTGTCTATGCGATAAAATAAAAAAATGAATAAACTGTTATTAACTGTTATTACCTCTGGTCTGGCGCCAGTCCTCCCGTCCATTTAGCCTAGCCGCATTAGCCCCTCCTAGTGGCAGCAAATGTTCTAAATTCACTCAATGTAACTTTTGATAGATTTCGCTGAAACTGGTCGACCAATCATGGTGAAGTATCGAGTCAGAGGGCGGGCCTAACACATTTCCTGTCAACAGTTGACCATGTAGGTCATGGTCCAGGATCTGCACAGTGCTAGGCTAGTGCTATTAGCACAGTGCTAGGCTAGTGCTATTAGAACAGTGCTAGGCTAGTGCTATTAGAACTGTGGCTGTGGTTCAGTTGGTAGAGTGGGTCGCCCAATGACCGAGAGGTTGGCGGATCGCGTCCCAGCTCTGGCTGTCCACATGTCGAAGTGTCCTTGGGCAAGACACTGAACCCTGACTTAGTCCCCAGTAGGACTGACCATAGACCTACTGGTGTATGAGTGTGTGTGTGAATGGGTGAATGTGAGGCTAATGTAAAGCACTTTGAACACCATGAAGATGGAAAATTGCTATATAAGTGCAGAACATTTACCATTTTACCATTTTACCACTTATAGATCCCACATGATCACGTCATGCTGTGAGGGACCCTTCCCTCACAGAAAGAAGACCCGGGTTCAGATCCCGGCCCATGCAGGCCTTTCTGTGTGGAGTTTACATGTTTCTCTCCCTGGATGGGTTTCCCCCGTCAGCCAAAAACATGTTTGTTAAGGTCAAACTGGTGCAGCAGGTGACTGTGACCATGTCCACTGAAGGATGGGTCACAGGCAGAGGTTCTGTTGTAAGACGACAATAAAGTGTCTGATCCATGAATACAATTGAATTGAATAAAACATTTTTTTTTTTAGTGGTTCAGTCCACTTCGGATCGAATTTATCTGAACGTGGCCCCTGTTAGTTTGACAGCCGTGCATTAGAGGAACATGACAGAGTGGACTGTCCTGTAGTGGGTAGAACAGGTGCACAGGTGCCACCCCCCCACAGGGAGTACGCCCACCCTCTGTGTGTGCATCTGTCACTTACATCCACACTCATGTGAGCAATGTTAGGGCACGTTTAAATACAACAGGGGAGACTGTTGACAGATGGTAAAGTGATGCAGAGTCACAGATAATTTAGGTGAAACAGAAGATGAAAGAAAATGTGATAAATGTCTTCAGTGTCATTTAGAAAAAAATGAAATCAGCATCAAAAGGATTCGTCGTCTGAGCTTCACATACAACATCTGAAATGTTATGATTATAGAAGAGAGTAAAGGCGTAGGAAAAAATAGAATTAATATTTAATCATTCTTGGTATAACTTACATCTGACGCACATTTAAGTTCATTTGATGCAAAACAACATAAAGGTTCAAAGCAGCGGAAAATACAAAAATGACAAAAACAACATAAAAGACATAACGAAAAAAACGGAAAAATGATATAATATTTAAAAGATTCAATCATGAAGACAAGACATGAATGAAGTGACAACAACGACAACAAACTCTTACAAACACCATCTGTGTGTCATTCATTCATTCATTCATTCATTCATTCATGCATTCATTTTTCAAAATAAAACCAAAAATAAGACAGTGAAACAAGTCATTTCTTCATTATTTGTTTCCAAAATCAAACTGAAAAAATGGATAATAATGCAGTTTTTCAGTTTTCTGTTTAAATGAATAATGGAAAGAAACAGATAACAGCCATTTTTTATTTTATCCAATTTTGACCTGAAGTAAATTGAACAAGTCAGTCACAGACAGCAGATATGACGACATGGAGCCATAGCTGTTGACCCATCTGACCATGTGAATGAAAAAAAAAACACCTGAGATATTACCACTGTGGGTTTTAGCTGTTGACCTTTAGTGTCACCTTGACCTTTGACCTTCATTGCTCAAAATCTAATGTGTTTTCCCTTGACCCATTATCTATCGTTCATGAAAGTTTCATCAAAATCTGTTCAGAACTTTTTGGGTAATCCTGCCGACAGACAGGCAGACAGACAGACA
>CM035801.1:3459735-3462235 GCA_020466265.1 Siphamia tubifer
TAAAAATAAAGCAGTCAGAGACGGCACACGTACGCCAAGGGTTGACTGTCCTGTAGTTTTTGACTCAATATTATTAAAAAAATCATTTTATATTTTTGATCTGACATCTAATATGAAACACAGTCTATTGTCAGATATGATTAAATGCATCAATAATTTATTGATTTAAGGTTTTAAGGTGAAGGTCACCCAAACTGACCAGAATTAAAACAACCACAATGGGATGGAGATGATTTAATAAGTAATTTTCTTTTGATTTTAACACATATTTCATACTAAATATATATACTTTTATCATGTTTAAAAGGTTCAGGGGTAGTACTGGGAGAGAGAGAGAGAGAGAGAGAGAGAGAGAGAGAGAGAGAGAGAGAGAGAGAGAGAGAGAGAGAGAGAGAGAGAGAGAGAGAGAGAGAGAGAGAGAGAGAGAGAGAGAGAGAGAGAGATTTCATGACAAGCTTAAGCTACTTTTATGCATCCAATATTATGTGAAGGTCTACAGAAAAACAAAAGACAAGTAAAAAGTCTGTATCAGCAGAAAAAGGGCTTAATCAGCTGATTCACATGGAATGTAAATGTAAAACATGATGTTTCAGACACTTTCACACTGTAAAGAGAATACTAACCAGTGTGTTCCTCAGTCCAGCAGAGGTGGTCTGAGGTCGACACCCTGTCAGTTAATGTATAATAATATAATAATTCTTCTAACAGAACACAAACATGGCTTATGGAAGGTCAGTGGTGCAGGACAGTGACACAGAGGAACTATTTCACACTCATGAAGCTACACTGGAGCAAGTTACATCATAAAACATCCCAGAATGGACAGTTTTTATGTCCATGTAAAGGCTTCTTCCTACTTCACTATCGACACAATATCCATGCAGGTCTGGGATAAGCAGCATATAAGTAAATATGAACCCTTACATCTACCAGGACCTACACTGTGACAAGAGTTGGCTCAACAATCACCCCAAATCACCCCTGTAAAAAAAATAAAATAAAATAAATAAATAAAAGTATTTCAGTCCACTGGAAAAAAAACAAATAATTAGTTGTGTGAATCTTTCACTCACACAACGATCCACGATTCACAGACCATGAACCGATTCAGGGTGATTCATAAAAAATAGTGAACAATTCGGTTCGATTCGATACGATTCAGTTCAGTTTGATTAAATACAAATTGACAATTTAACTGCAAGAACATATTTTATTTTATGTTACTGAGAAAAAAAAGAAATACAAATATAATTTGAAAACCATATCCTTTTGTTTATTTAGTGTCACAGAGACAATAGAGCAGGAACTAATGAATGATATACCTGTAGATAAGTGATATTAATGATAATATACCTGTAGATAAGTGATATTAATGATAATATACCTGTAGATAAGTGATATTAATGATAATATACCTGTAAATAACTGATATTAATGATAATATACCTGTAAATAACTGATATTAATGATAATATACCTGTAGATAAGTGATATTAATGATAATATACCTGTAGATAAGTGATATTAATGATAATATACCTGTAGATAAGTGATATTAGTCAAATGTTAAACTGATAATCTAGTTTTATTAATTTAACAGGTTTGTAAAACTGCTTGTCGTGTATTTTGTAAATCTGTGGGTGGATTTAAAGCTCCTTTCAAAATAAAATGTTTCTGCTCTGTGGATCAACCACAGATCCATAGTTTCATCCATAAATATGCTTTTATTTTGTCACTTCCTGTCCACTACCTGCATTTCCTTTAACTTCACCTCTATCTGTACTGAAAAGGTTCTGCAGATAAACCTGTGGTTGGAAGTTTTAACGTGTACACATTTATGAAAATAAATATTAAGTCATTGTTCAGCTACTTGGTCTCAGATATAAAGAACATCATTACAGATCAGTGGTTGAACCTCAGGAAACTGATTCACGGCCATAAATCTGGGGCATCGGACCATTCATAGCCAGTTTTACTGATTCAGGGTCCGTGGACCGATTCACCCGAACCTCACACGACACTGACCGATAACCGATTTGAATCGTTTATATTTACACATCTACAAATAATATAAGATATTTTTAATTGACTTAAGCAAAAAATAATATTCATTCATTCATTCATTATCAACCGCTTCATCCGGGGCCGGGTCGCGGGGTGTAGCAGTCTAAGCAGGGAGGCCCAGACTTCCCTCTCCCCAGACACCTCCTCCAGCTCTTCAGGGGGGACCCCGAGGCGTTCCCAGGCCAGCCGAGAGACATAGTCTCTCCAGCGTGTCCTGGGTCTTCCCCGCGGCCGCCTCCCGATGGGACATGCCAGGAGGCATCCGAAACAGATGCCCGAGCCACCTCAGCTGACCCCTCTCGACGTGGAGGAGGAGCGGCTTTACTCCGAGCTCCTCCCTGGTGACTGAGCTCCTCACCCTATCCCTAAGGGTGCGCCCAGACACTCTACGGAGGAAACTCATTTCGGTCGCTTGTATCCGGGATCTTGTCCTTTC
>CM035801.1:3467235-3484735 GCA_020466265.1 Siphamia tubifer
ATTGTATTGTAATTTTCTCCATTTTACTGCATTTAGTGTAATTTTCTGTATTTTAGTGTAATCTTTAGTGCATTTTAGTGTAATTTTCTGTATTTTAGTGTAATCTTTAGTGCATTTTAGTGTCATTTTCTGTATTTTAGTGTAATCTTTAGTGCATTTTAGTGTATTTTTCTGTATTTTAGTGTAATCTTTAGTGCATTTTAGTGTCATTTTCTGTATTTTAGTGTAATCTTTAGTGCATTTTTGTCTATTTTTCTGTATTTTAGGGTAATCTTTAGTGCATTTTTGTCTATTTTTGTGTGTTTTAGTGTAATCTTTAGTGCATTTTAGTGTAATTTTCTGTATTTTAGGGTAATCTTTAGTGCATTTTAGTGTCATTTTCTGTATTTTAGTGTAATCTTTAGTGCATTTTAGTGTATTTTTCTGTATTTTAGTGTAATCTTTAGTGCATTTTTGTCTATTTTTCTGTATTTTAGGGTAATCTTTAGTGCATTTTTGTCTATTTTTGTGTGTTTTAGTGTAATCTTTAGTGCATTTTAGTGTAATTTTCTGTATTTTAGTGTAATCTTTAGTGCATTTTAGTGTAATTTTCTGTATTTTAGTGTAATCTTTAGTGCATTTTAGTGTAATTTTCTGTATTTTAGTGTAATCTTTAGTGCATTTTAGTGTAATTTTCTGTATTTTAGTGTAATCTTTAGTGCATTTTAGTGTAATTTTCTGTATTTTAGTGTAATCTTTAGTGCATTTTAGTGTATTTTTCTGTATTTTAGTGTAATCTTTAGTGCATTTTAGTGTAATTTTCTGTATTTTAGGGTAATCTTTAGTGCATTTTAGTGTAATTTTCTGTATTTTAGGGTAATATTTAGTGCATTTTTGTATACATTTCTGTATTTTAGTGCAATTCGTAGTGCATTTTAGTGTACTTTTGAGCATTTTAGTATAATTTTCTGTATTTTAGTGTTTAGTTTTTGTTTTCAAAGCTACCCAGTGATCATGATTAGTCCATCCACGATTTGCCCGTAGACAACAGAATGTCTATTGGTGGTTTAATAGACCCTTGTGTGAAGCTGAGTGAAATGCTAGGTTATCATGCTGTGTGTGCTGCAGGTCATATATTGGCCAGAACATTTGGTAACTGCTCTGTTAATGTGAAGCTGAGTCTCTTTAAAGCGTATTGTTCCCCACTGTACACTGTTCATTTATGGTTGAACCATAAAAACGTCACCTTCCAGAAGTTAAAGTGCAGTGAAGATACTCCTAAAACGGCCCAGATGGACAAATGTGAGTGAGAACTGGAGTCAATATAAAGCACAGATTCATGTGGAGGTCCAACGACTCAAACAAGCTGAATGTTGTGGCAATAATAAACATTTTATACAGTGACACTCACTGCACATGTCAGTACTGGAATTTTATAATAATAATATTAACTAGAAAAGCACAAACCTCAGCCAAGGCAGACCTCCCCTCTCTGAATGAAGAGAGGTCCGCTATGGAGGTTGTGTTTGTCTGTCTGTCTGTTTGTTAGGTAGCAAGACAACTCCAAAAGTTATAAGTTATCTTGCTAACAGACAGACAGACAGACAGACAAACTGTGGCAAAAAAACAACCTCCTTGGTGGAGGTAATAATGGATTGTATTTATACAGCACTTTTTTGCCTATGCTTCACATTAGTGATTCATTATTCATTCACTCTCACATGCTCCCTCTGGTGGTGGTAAACTACATATGTATCCACAGTTGTCCTGGGGCAGACGGACTCAGACCACCACCAAACATCCATACACCAGTGTGAGTGACACTGGAGGCAGGAGGGAGAAATGTTTTACCAAAGGACACAACGGACTGCCCCTGTTTTAAGTTTGTATATTATCTGTTACTGTACTGTTACTGTACTGTTACTGTACTGTACTGTACTGTACTGTACTGTACTGTACTGTTACTGTACTGTACTGTACTGTACTGTTACTGTACTGTACTGTACTGTACTGTACTGTACTGTTACTGTACTGTTACTGTACTGTTACTTTAATGTACTGTACTGTACTGTACTGTACTGTACTGTACTGTTACTGTACTGTACTGTACTGTACTGTTACTGTTACTGTACTGTTACTGTACTGTACTGTACTGTACTGTTACTGTACTGTACTGTACTGTACTGTACTGTACTGTACTGTACTGTACTGTTACTGTACTGTACTGTACTGTACTGTTACTGTTACTGTACTGTTACTGTACTGTACTGTACTGTTACTGTACTGTACTGTACTGTACTGTTACTGTTACTGTACTGTTACTGTACTGTACTGTACTGTACTGTTACTGTACTGTACTGTACTGTACTGTTACTGTACTGTACTGTACTGTACTGTTACTGTACTGTACTGTACTGTACTGTACTGTACTGTTACTGTACTGTTACTGTACTGTACTGTACTGTACTGTACTGTTACTGTACTGTTACTGTACTGTTACTGTACTGTACTGTACTGTACTGTACTGTTACTGTACTGTACTGTACTGTACTGTTACTGTACTGTACTGTACTGTACTGTACTGTACTGTTACTGTACTGTTACTGTACTGTTACTTTAATGTACTGTACTGTACTGTACTGTACTGTACTGTACTGTTACTGTACTGTTACTTTAATGTACTGTACTGTACTGTACTGTACTGTACTGTACTGTACTGTTACTTTAATGTACTGTTACTGTACTGTTACTTTAATGTACTGTACTGTACTGTACTGTTACTGTACTGTTACTTTAATGTACTGTACTGTACTGTACTGTACTGTTACTGTACTGTTACTTTAATGTACTGTTACTGTACTGTTACTTTAATGTACTGTACTGTACTGTACTGTTACTGTACTGTTACTTTAATGTACTGTACTGTACTGTTACTGTACTGTTACTTTAATGTACTGTACTGTACTGTACTGTACTGTACTGTACTGTACTGTTACTGTACTGTTACTTTAATGTACTGTACTGTACTCTACTGTACTGTCCTGTACTGTTACTGTACTGTACTGTACTGTACTGTACTGTACTGTACTGTTACTTTAATGTACTGTACTGTACTGTACTGTCCTGTACTGTTACTGTACTGTACTGTACTGTACTGTACTGTACTGTACTGTACTGTCCTGTTACTGTTACTGTACTGTACTGTACTGTACTGTACTGTTACTTTAATGTACTGTACTGTACTGTCCTGTACTGTTACTGTACTGTACTGTACTGTACTGTACTATACTGTACTGTTACTTTAATGTACTGTTAATTTACTGTACTGTACTGTACTGTCCTGTACTGTTACTGTTACTGTACTGTACTGTACTGTTACTTTAATGTACTGTTAATTTACTGTACTGTACTGTACTGTACTGTTACTGTCCTGTACTGTACTGTACTGTACTGTACTGTTACTTTACTTTACTTTACTTTACTGTACTGTTACTTTACTGTACTGTACTTTTACTATACTGTACTGTACTTTACTGTTACTGTACTGTTACTTTAATGTACTGTACTGTACTGTACTGTACTGTACTGTTACTTTACTTTACTTTACTTTACTTTACTTTACTTTACTTTACTTTACTTTACTTTACTGTTCACTGGAGCTTTTACTGACATGATTGTCTTTTAAATGTTTTTATGTTTTATTTTAATTGACTTTTTAATTTTAATTTGACTTTTGACTTTCATTTGAACTTTCTTATATGTTTTATGTAAAACACCTTGAATTGACCTGTTCACTAAATATGCTATAAATACATTTGCCTTGCTTCAGATCAAAGCCTATATTTAATTATTAATGAATTAAAGCCATAGGCCTGTCATTCATTTCTTTGTTTCTGTTGACTATGATATTTATTTTTATAAAGTGAAATTAAAAAAAAAGAAAATTAAAGGAAAATGCAGCATAATTGAATTGTTGGTTTTGTGCTTCAAAACAACAGTTAAATAAACCAGTCGTTTTAATTCCCATTCATAAATGGAAAATCCAAATACCAAAATATACATGGACCAGAATCCATGTATCATTTGTTAAGTCGTTTTTCAAAATAAAACCAATAATAAGATAATGAAACAACAAGGCGTTTGATCATTATTTGTTTCCAAAACCAAAATTAATGTTTTTTTTCAGTTTTCCTTTTTGTGTAGAAAGTAATAATGGATAAAACGAATAACGGCTGTTTTCCGTTTTATTCAATTTTCACCTGAAGGAAGTTGAGTAAACAAGAAATAAACATTGTTTTTATGATTCATTTAAAGACAAAAAGGAAAAGTGAAAAAATGCATCACTATAATTTTTTTTTATTTTATTTTTGGAAACAAATAATGAAGAAACACGTTGTTTATTACGCCGTGTATATTTTGGGATTTGGATTTTCCATTTATGAACGGGAATTAAAAAACAAAAAAACCCTGGTTTATTTGACTGTTGTTTTGAAGCATATTAATTATGCTGCATTTTACTTTTCATTTAGATTTTTTTATTCTCACTTTACAAACATGAATTCAAAGTCAACAAAAATGAAAAAATGGACCAAAAACAAGCATTATTCATATTCTTGCACCAGAAGAAAACAACAATTATGTCTTTGGACTCGTACTCGGAAATGATTTTAAAATGAACGAAACAAGGCCTGTCATCGTCGTAAACCTCTGCGTGTGGTTCAGTGTAAAGTGGAGGCAGGAGAGGATTTTCAGTTTGAAATATGGGAAAATTCTGCCCAGAAAACGATGAAAAATTGAGGGGGTTGACTGAGGAACATCTGGAGTTGGAGGTGGTAAAAGCCTTAGAGGTTTGAAAACTCATTTGTTTTCTTTGATGTGTGTGTGTGTGTGTGTGTGTGTGTGTGTGTGTGTGTGTGTAGTTTATTTCATCAACACCATAGGCCTGTTATTTGTTTGTGTTATAGTCTGATATTTATTTTTGTAAAGTAAAAAAAAAAAAGAAACTTGAAGTAAAATGAGGCATAATTCAAGTGTTGCTTTTATGCTTCAGTCAAATAAACCAGTGTTTTTTTTTGTTGTTTTTTTAATTCCCATTCATAAACAGAAAACCCAAATACAGACCTGACTCCACGTAAAAATCCTCATTTCCTCCAAAAGCATCATGATGCCCTCCAGGATAATCCAGCCTCAGGTATTTTTAGTTGTGACTTCAGGGGCACATTATGAACCTCATTAAAACAACCTTTACTAATGGTGTCCACAGACTTACATCTGGTGTTTCCATATTTTCTCTATTTTACTCTTATTAATTCAGCTAGAATATTTGTATAGTGTGTGTTTTTTTTTTCGGACTAATTAGTGAATGCTGTTAAGTGAGCTGTGATCACCATGACCCCACACTGTCACACTGAAAACACACTCATAAAAACACCAGGATAAAAAGGAGCCGTATGGGTTTATCAGACGAGTGCAGTCAAACACTAACTGTAGTGTGACTGTTCCAGGCGTGCAGATAGTGGGTGTGTCATGACACACCCAGTTTTGAACGCCCTTCGATCCATCCCACCCACTTTTATTTAAGAAAAAAACATGTTGCTTCTTCTTTTTCCTTTTTTTTTTTTTTTTTTAACTTTTACTACTTACTTCTTACTGAGTCAAGCATCACGAGGAAACCAAAATGTGACCCACCACCACGAAACCAGGCATAAGTCACGCTGAGCCGTTCAGAGCTACAGCCAAATTTAGGCTGGAAGGTGATTTGTTATTTGTGTTTACACCTTATCAAAAAACGGTACCTTAACACCTCTATGTTCACTTCCTGTGGTCATTACATTGAAATCCAATCAATAAAGGTGTTTATTGAGTCAATTATTTAAGCGGCGACAAAAGTTCAGGTATTGCTGAGCAAAGACAAAGACGACTTCCACCTCTTTTCGCCGAACAAAACGATCTCCGTTCCGTGGGTAAACACCCAAGTGTTTGGTACGAGGTAAAAGCTTATATTGAATGTTCTGTCCAATGGTGTAAGCCAAATGATTATAATACGTCACACTTCTGTCCTATTATTATAATATATAAAACTTCTGTGACATGTCCATCAGAGTGTCCTTTAACATCTGTCAACAATTTGTGTCAATCAGATACAAATTATTATGCGTTGCTAAGGACTTCCTACCCCAAAACAGTCCAAAACTTTAACGGACAATATCTAAAAATATGCAAATTATGTCCAAATGTGGATATTAAAATGACCATAACTTTGGATCTACTTGTGATAGAAACATCATTTTTTCACCATCTTAAACCTTAGTTTCCACTCTACCAAGATACACACATAACTCTGTTTGGATTTACACACACTTATGCCTGGTTTACTGGTGGTGGGTCACATATATGAATTAACATACATAATAACGTGACTCGGTTATTGCACTGTGCGGGCGGCATCGTCATTGACTTTGGTTGCCACAGTTACAAACAAATATTCTGACAGGCATCACTTGGACAGCCGGGGTGCACGTTCAGGAGGACCCCAACACGGTATGGAATAATGAGGCGAGCTAAAAAGCAGAAAACGATCATGTGTTTTTTTCAAAGAGCAACAGTTGTAAGTAAACTGTTACTTTACGTTATCACATCACCTTCATATTTCTGTTCAAAGTAATATCACTGTGAGAACAAAGCTGACCAGAGCCAAACTTTCACCTTCTTCTGCCTCCACGTAGCCTGTACATGGAAATAGTCTACCACAGCGTTCCCCAATAGGCGGCCCGCGGGCCACTTCCGGCCCGCGAGCCTAAAGGACACAGACTGGCTCACACCAACTTGTGAGAAAAAGATTCTTTTTTTGAAATATTGTGGCAGTGAGACATTAGCGCCATCATCTCTGTGTGTTTTTTTTTTCTTTCTTTCGTCTTTTTTGGAGTGTGTGAAGCGCGGCTTTCCTGCGACGTATGTTTAAACTGGACATTGTCATCTGGACCTTGTCTCACTACTCCACCTTTTCTCTATGTGGTGGACGTCTGGAGGTGCACACACTCACACACACACACACACACACCTGCTGCAGAACCAGACCACTGTTATAAACTCATAATTCATAGAACAGGACACAGATTCATTCATTCATTGTTTTGGGTTTTTCTTCTGTTTGTGTTTATGTATGGAGGATAATTGGGGCCATTGTTTATGAGTTAATATGATTTCAGTTTGATGTTTGTTCCATGTAAATATTGTAAATTGTGAGTTAATTTAATAATGTGATAATTGGTATGTCCATGGGTGGAGCTTAGGGGTAAATAAAGGGGAGTGTTTCCCAGTAGTGTGGGGGGTGTAGTTGGAGATAGATTCTGTAGATTTAAACAGATTTGAAAAAAGAACCTTTTTTTTTTTCAAGCCACCCTTTTCCGATTTGAAAATCGGAAAAGGGTGGCTTGCCCCCCCCTCCGGGTTGGGGGGGAGTCCTTGCCCCAAGTGGAGGAGTTTAAGTATCTTGGGGTCTTGTTCACGAGTGAGGGAAGGATGGAACGGGAGATCGACAGGTGGATCGGTACAGCGTCTGCAGTGATGCGGACGTTGTATCGGTCCGTCGTGGTGAAGAAGGAGCTGAGCCGAGAGGCGAAGCTCTCGATTTACCGGTCGATCTACGTTCCTACCCTCACCTATGGTCATGAGCTTTGGGTCATGACCGAAAGGACAAGATCCCGGATAAAAGCGGCCGAAATGAGTTTCCTCCGTAGAGTGGCTGGGCGCACCCTTAGGGATAGGGTGAGGAGCTCAGTCACCAGGGAGGAGCCGCTCCTCCTCCACGTCGAGAGGGGTCAGCTGAGGTGGCTCGGGCATCTGTTTTGGATGCCTCCTGGACGCCTCCCTGGGGAGGTGTTCCGGGCATGTCCCATCGGGAGGCGGCCGCGGAGAAGACCCAGGACACGCTGGAGAGACTATGTCTCTCGGCTGGCCTGGGAACGCCTCGGGGTCCCCCCTGAAGAGCTGGAGGAGGTGTCTGGGGAGAGGGAAGTCTGGGCCTCCCTGCTTAGGCTGCTACCCCCGCGACCCGGCCCCGGATGAAGAGGTTGATAATGATGATGATGATGATAAACAGATTTGAATTTGAAGTTAAAGTAAGAGTGTGGCTTGTCCCAGGTACAACTAATAATGTTATAATGCACTATGAGCGCAGATTCAACATTTTTATCTGTATTGTCACTGGAGTGGGGCTGTTGTGGCACGGCCCCCCCCCCCCAAACAGAATGGTGGGGCCGGGGGGTGTTAGCTGGCATCTTCGTCCCCCCCCAGTTTCACAAACCTATCTGCGCCCCTGGACTGTTCTATTATACAGTTCTATTCTGTCAAGTTAAAGAAGGAAGCACAGGGAGAGAGGGGGGGGGGGGGCAGATTCATCTTCACAGGAAGTAAAAAAAAATACAAAGCATGACATTGGAGAAAAATGTTAAAGTGAATGCATTAATGTGGATGAATCTGATTAAAAATGTTAATGCAACGAAGTCATGTGCAGCAGAGAACGAGTCCTCCGACACTTTGAGCAGGTGGTGGAGACGCCAATAATCAATAAAACTATTCACACCCACGGAACACCTTCAGACTGAACCTCCCAAAAATGTAAGACTGACCTCTACCAAAAGACTTTACTACTACACAATTAAACTGTGATGTGCAATAATGATCTATGTATGTGTAATAGTGATCTTTTTATGTGTAATAGTGATCTTTTTATGTGTAATAGTGATCTTTTTATGTGTAATAGTGATCTTTTTATGGGTAATAGTGATCTTTTTATGTGTAATAGTGATCTTTTTATGTGTAATAGTGATCTTTTTATGTGTAATAGTGATCTTTTTATGTGTAATAGTGATCTTTTTATGGGTAATAGTGATCTTTTTATGTGTAATAGTGATCTTTTTATGGGTAATAGTGATCTTTTTATGTGTAATAGTGATCTTTTTATGTGTAATAGTGATCTTTTTATGTGTAATAGTGATCTTTTTATGTGTAATAGTGATCTTTTTATGTGTAATAGTGATCTTTTTATGGGTAATAGTGATCTTTTTATGTGTAATAGTGATCTTTTTATGGGTAATAGTGATCTTTTTATGTGTAATAGTGATCTTTTTATGTGTAATAGTGATCTTTTTATGGGTAATAGTGATCTTTTTATGTGTAATAGTGATCTTTTTATGGGTAATAGTGATCTTTTTATGTGTAATAGTGATCTTTTTATGTGTAATAGTGATCTTTTTATGTGTAATAGTGATCTTTTATGTGTAATAGTGATCTTTTTATGTGTAATAGTGATCTTTTTATGTGTAATAGTGATCTTTTTATGGGTAATAGTGATCTTTTTATGGGTAATAGTGATCTTTTTATGTGTAATAGTGATCTTTTTATGTGTAATAGTGATCTTTTTATGTGTAATAGTGATCTTTTTATGTGTAATAGTGATCTTTTTATGGGTAATAGTGATCTTTTTATGGGTAATAGTGATCTTTTTATGTGTAATAGTGATCTTTTTATGTGTAATAGTGATCTTTTTATGTGTAATAGTGATCTTTTATGTGTAATAGTGATCTTTTTATGTGTAATAGTGATCTTTTTATGGGTAATAGTGATCTTTTTATGGGTAATAGTGATCTTTTTATGTGTAATAGTGATCTTTTTATGGGTAATAGTGATCTTTTTATGGGTAATAGTGATCTTTTTATGTGTAATAGTGATCTTTTTATGTGTAATAGTGATCTTTTTTATGTGTAATAGTGATCTTTTATGTGTAATAGTGATCTTTTTATGGGTAATAGTGATCTATTTATGTGTAATAGTGATCTTTTTATGTGTAATAGTGATCTTTTTTATGTGTAATTATGATCTTTTTATGTGTAATAGTGATCTTTTTATGGGTAATAGTGATCTATTTATGTGTAATAGTGATCTTTTTATGTGTAATAGTGATCTTTTTTATGTGTAATAGTGATCTTTTTATGTGTAATAGTGATCTTTTTTATGTGTAATAGTGATCTTTTATGTGTAATAGTGATCTTTTTATGTGTAATAGTGATCTTTTTATGTGTAATAGTGATCTTTTTATGTGTAATAGTGATCTTTTTATGTGTAATAGTGATCTTTTTATGTGTAATAGTGATCTTTTTATGGGTAATAGTGATCTTTTTATGTGTAATAGTGATCTTTTTATGGGTAATAGTGATCTTTTTATGTGTAATAGTGATCTTTTTATGTGTAATAGTGATCTTTTTATGTGTAATAGTGATCTTTTATGTGTAATAGTGATCTTTTTATGTGTAATAGTGATCTTTTTATGTGTAATAGTGATCTTTTTATGGGTAATAGTGATCTTTTTATGGGTAATAGTGATCTTTTTATGTGTAATAGTGATCTTTTTATGTGTAATAGTGATCTTTTTATGTGTAATAGTGATCTTTTTATGTGTAATAGTGATCTTTTTATGGGTAATAGTGATCTTTTTATGGGTAATAGTGATCTTTTTATGTGTAATAGTGATCTTTTTATGTGTAATAGTGATCTTTTTATGTGTAATAGTGATCTTTTATGTGTAATAGTGATCTTTTTATGTGTAATAGTGATCTTTTTATGGGTAATAGTGATCTTTTTATGGGTAATAGTGATCTTTTTATGTGTAATAGTGATCTTTTTATGGGTAATAGTGATCTTTTTATGGGTAATAGTGATCTTTTTATGGGTAATAGTGATCTTTTTATGTGTAATAGTGATCTTTTTTATGTGTAATAGTGATCTTTTATGTGTAATAGTGATCTTTTTATGGGTAATAGTGATCTATTTATGTGTAATAGTGATCTTTTTATGTGTAATAGTGATCTTTTTTATGTGTAATTATGATCTTTTTATGTGTAATAGTGATCTTTTTATGGGTAATAGTGATCTATTTATGTGTAATAGTGATCTTTTTATGTGTAATAGTGATCTTTTTTATGTGTAATAGTGATCTTTTTATGTGTAATAGTGATCTTTTTTATGTGTAATAGTGATCTTTTATGTGTAATAGTGATCTTTTTATGTGTAATAGTGATCTTTTTATGGGTAATAGTGATCTTTTTATGTGTAATAGTGATCTTTTTATGTGTAATAGTGATCTTTTTATGTGTAATAGTGATCTTTTTTATGTGTAATAGTGATCTTTTTATGTGTAATAGTGATCTTTTTTATGTGTAATAGTGATATTTTATGTGTAATAGTGATCTTTTATGGGTAATAGTGATCTATTTATGTGTAATAGTGATCTTTTTATGTGTAATAATGATCTTTTTATTTGTAATAGTGATCTTTTTATGGGTAATAGTGATCTATTTATGTGTAATAGTGATCTTTTTATGTGTAATAATGATCTTTTTATTTGTAATAGTGATCTTTTTATGTGTAATAGTGATCTTTAATGGGTAATAGTGATCTTTTTATGTGTAATAGTGATCTTTTTATGTGTAATAGTGATCTTTTTATGTGTAATAGTGATCTTTTTATGTGTAATAGTGATCTTTTGTATGTGTAATAGTGATCTTTTATGTGTAATAGTGATCTTTTTATGGGTAATAGTGATCTATTTATGTGTAATAGTGATCTTTTTATGTGTAATAATGATCTTTTTATTTGTAATAGTGATCTTTTTATGGGCAATAGTGATCTTTTTATGTGTAATAATGATCTTTTTATTTGTAATAGTGATCTTTTTATGGGTAATAGTGATCTATTTATGTGTAATAGTGATCTTTTTATTTGTAATAGTGATCTTTTTATGTGTAATAATGATCTTTTTATTTGTAATAGTGATCTTTTTATGTGTAATAGTGATCTTTAATGGGTAATAGTGATCTTTTTATGTGTAATAGTGATCTTTTTATGTGTAATAGTGATCTTTTTATGTGTAATAGTGATCTTTTTATGTGTAATAATGATCTTTTTATGTGTAATAGTGATCTTTTTATGGGTAATAGTGATCTTTTTATGTGTAATAGTGATCTTTTTATGTGTAATAGTGATCTTTTTATGTGTAATAGTGATCTTTAATGGGTAATAGTGATCTTTTTATGTGTAATAGTGATCTATTTATGTGTAATAGTGATCTTTTTATGTGTAATAATGATCTTTTTATTTGTAATAGTGATCTTTTTATGTGTAATAGTGATCTTTAATGGGTAATAGTGATCTATTTATGTGTAATAGTGATCTTTTTATGTGTAATAATTATCTTTTTATTTGTAATAGTGATCTTTTTATGTGTAATAGTGATCTTTAATGGGTAATAGTGATCTTTTTATGTGTAATAGTGACCTTTTTATGTGTAATAGTGATCTTTTATGTGTAATAGTGATCTTTTTATGGGTAATAGTGATCTATTTATGTGTAATAGTGATCTTTTTATGTGTAATAATGATCTTTTTATTTGTAATAGTGATCTATTTATGTGTAATAGTGATCTTTTTATGTGTAATAATGATCTTTTTATTTGTAATAGTGATCTTTTTATGTGTAATAGTGATCTTTAATGGGTAATAGTGATCTTTTTATGTGTAATAGTGATCTTTTTATGTGTAATAGTGATCTTTTTATGTGTAATAGTGATCTTTTTATGTGTAATAGTGATCTTTTTATGTGTAATAGTGATCTTTTTATGCGTAATAGTGATCTATTTATGTGTAATAGTGATCTTTTTATGTGTAATAGTGATCTTTTTTATGTGTAATAGTGATCTTTTATGTGTTATAGTGATCTTTTTATGGGTAATAGTGATCTATTTATGTGTAATAGTGATCTTTTTATGTGTAATAATGATCTTTTTATTTGTAATAGTGATCTTTTTATGGGTAATAGTGATCTATTTATGTGTAATAGTGATCTTTTTATGTGTAATAATGATCTTTTTATTTGTAATAGTGATCTTTTTATGTGTAATAGTGATCTTTAATGGGTAATAGTGATCTTTTTATGTGTAATAGTGACCTTTTTATGTGTAATAGTGATCTTTCTATGTGTAATAGTGATCTTTTTATGGGTAATAGTGATCTTTTTATGGTAATAGTGATCTTTTTATGGGTAATAGTGATCTTTTTATGTGTAATAGCGATCTTTTTATGTGTAATAGTGATCTTTTTATGTGTAAT
The DNA here is from genome assembly GCA_020466265.1 of Siphamia tubifer. Classification (NCBI taxonomy): domain Eukaryota; kingdom Metazoa; phylum Chordata; class Actinopteri; order Kurtiformes; family Apogonidae; genus Siphamia; species Siphamia tubifer. Next base: position 3,480,378 of record CM035801.1, read on the forward strand.
AGTGATCTTTTTATGGGTAATAGTGATCTATTTATGTGTAATAGTGATCTTTTTATGTGTAATAATGATCTTTTTATTTGTAATAGTGATCTTTTTATGTGTAATAGTGATCTTTAATGGGTAATAGTGATCTTTTTATGTGTAATAGTGACCTTTTTATGTGTAATAGTGATCTTTCTATGTGTAATAGTGATCTTTTTATGGGTAATAGTGATCTATTTATGTGTAATAGTGATCTTTTTATGTGTAATAGTGATCTTTTTTATGTGTAATAGTGATCTTTTTATGTGTAACAGTGATCTTTTTTATGTGTAATAGTGATCTTTTATGTGTAATAGTGATCTTTTTATGGGTAATAGTGATCTATTTATGTGTAATAGTGATCTTTTTATGTGTAATAATGATCTTTTTATTTGTAATAGTGATCTTTTTATGGGTAATAGTGATCTATTTATGTGTAATAGTGATCTTTTTATGTGTAATAATGATCTTTTTATTTGTAATAGTGATCTTTTTATGGGTAATAGTGATCTTTTTATGGGTAATAGTGATCTATTTATGTGTAATAGTGATCTTTTTATGTGTAATAATGATCTTTTTATTTGTAATAGTGATCTTTTTATGGGTAATAGTGATCTTTTTATGGGTAATAGTGATCTTTTTATGGGTAATAGTGATCTTTTTATGTGTAATAGCGATCTTTTTACGTGTAATAGTGATCTTTTTATGTGTAATAGTGATCTTTTTATGTGTAATAGCGATCTTTTTATGTGTAATAGTGATCTTTAATGGGTAATAGTGATCTTTTTATGTGTAATAGTGATCTTTTTATGGGTAATAGTGATCTTTTTATGGGTAGTAGTGATCTTTTTATGTGTAATAGTGATCTTTTTATGGGTAATAGTGATCTTTTTATGGGTAATAGTGATCTTTTTATGTGTAATAGTGATCTTTTTATGTGTAATAGTGATCTTTTTATGTGTAATAGTGATCTTTTTATGTGTAATAGCGATCTTTTTATGTGTAATAGTGATCTTTTTATGTGTAATAGTGATCTTTTTATGGGTAATAGTGATCTATTTATGTGTAATAGTGATCTTTTTATGTGTAATAATGATCTTTTTATCTGTAATAGTGATCTTTTTATGTGTAATAGTGATCTTTTTATGTGTAATAGTGATCTTTTTATGTGTAATAGTGATCTTTTTTATGTGTAATAGTGATCTTTTATGTGTAATGGTGATCTTTTTATGGGTAATAGTGATCTATTTATGTGTAATAGTGATCTTTTTATGTGTAATAATTATCTTTTTATTTGTAATAGTGATCTTTTTATGGGTAATAGTGATCTATTTATGTGTAATAGTGATCTTTTTATGTGTAATAATGATCTTTTTATTTGTAATAGTGATCTTTTTATGTGTAATAGTGATCTTTTTATGTGTAATAGTGATCTTTTTATGTGTAATAGTGATCTTTTTATGTGTAATAGTGATCTTTTTATGTGTAATAGTGATCTTTTTATGTGTAATAGTGATCTTTTTATGGGTAATAGTGATGTTTTTATGGGTAATAGTGATCTTTTTATGTGTAATAGCGATCTTTTTATGTGTAATAGTGATCTTTTTATGTGTAATAGTGATCTTTTTATGTGTAATAGCGATCTTTTTATGTGTAATAGTGATCTTTTTATGTGTAATAGTGATCTTTTTATGTGTAATAGTGATCTTTTTATGTGTAATAGTGATCTTTTTATGTGTAATAGTGATCTTTTTATGGGTAATAGTGATCTTTTTATGTGTAATAGTGATCTTTTTATGTGTAATAGTGATCTTTTTATGTGTAATAGTGATCTTTTTATGTGTAATAGTGATCTTTTTATGGGTAATAGTGATGTTTTTATGGGTAATAGTGATCTTTTTATGTGTAATAGCGATCTTTTTATGTGTAATAGTGACCTTTTTATGTGTAATAGTGATCTTTCTATGTGTAATAGTGATCTTTTTATGGGTAATAGTGATCTATTTATGTGTAATAGTGATCTTTTTATGTGTAATAGTGATCTTTTTTATGTGTAATAGTGATCTTTTTATGTGTAACAGTGATCTTTTTTATGTGTAATAGTGATCTTTTATGTGTAATAGTGATCTTTTTATGGGTAATAGTGATCTATTTATGTGTAATAGTGATCTTTTTATGTGTAATAATGATCTTTTTATTTGTAATAGTGATCTTTTTATGGGTAATAGTGATCTATTTATGTGTAATAGTGATCTTTTTATGTGTAATAATGATCTTTTTATTTGTAATAGTGATCTTTTTATGGGTAATAGTGATCTTTTTATGGGTAATAGTGATCTATTTATGTGTAATAGTGATCTTTTTATGTGTAATAATGATCTTTTTATTTGTAATAGCGATCTTTTTATGGGTAATAGTGATCTTTTTATGGGTAATAGTGATCTTTTTATGGGTAATAGTGATCTTTTTATGTGTAATAGCGATCTTTTTACGTGTAATAGTGATCTTTTTATGTGTAATAGTGATCTTTTTATGTGTAATAGCGATCTTTTTATGTGTAATAGTGATCTTTAATGGGTAATAGTGATCTTTTTATGTGTAATAGTGATCTTTTTATGGGTAATAGTGATCTTTTTATGGGTAGTAGTGATCTTTTTATGTGTAATAGTGATCTTTTTATGGGTAATAGTGATCTTTTTATGGGTAATAGTGATCTTTTTATGTGTAATAGTGATCTTTTTATGTGTAATAGTGATCTTTTTATGTGTAATAGTGATCTTTTTATGTGTAATAGCGATCTTTTTATGTGTAATAGTGATCTTTTTATGTGTAATAGTGATCTTTTTATGGGTAATAGTGATCTATTTATGTGTAATAGTGATCTTTTTATGTGTAATAATGATCTTTTTATCTGTAATAGTGATCTTTTTATGTGTAATAGTGATCTTTTTATGTGTAATAGTGATCTTTTTATGTGTAATAGTGATCTTTTTTATGTGTAATAGTGATCTTTTATGTGTAATGGTGATCTTTTTATGGGTAATAGTGATCTATTTATGTGTAATAGTGATCTTTTTATGTGTAATAATTATCTTTTTATTTGTAATAGTGATCTTTTTATGGGTAATAGTGATCTATTTATGTGTAATAGTGATCTTTTTATGTGTAATAATGATCTTTTTATTTGTAATAGTGATCTTTTTATGTGTAATAGTGATCTTTTTATGTGTAATAGTGATCTTTTTATGTGTAATAGTGATCTTTTTATGTGTAATAGTGATCTTTTTATGTGTAATAGTGATCTTTTTATGTGTAATAGTGATCTTTTTATGGGTAATAGTGATGTTTTTATGGGTAATAGTGATCTTTTTATGTGTAATAGCGATCTTTTTATGTGTAATAGTGATCTTTTTATGTGTAATAGTGATCTTTTTATGTGTAATAGCGATCTTTTTATGTGTAATAGTGATCTTTTTATGTGTAATAGTGATCTTTTTATGTGTAATAGTGATCTTTTTATGTGTAATAGTGATCTTTTTATGTGTAATAGTGATCTTTTTATGGGTAATAGTGATCTTTTTATGGGTAATAGTGATCTTTAATGGGTAATAGTGATCTTTTTATGTGTAATAGCGATCTTTTTATGTGTAATAGTGATCTTTTTATGGGTAATAGTGATCTTTTTATGTGTAATAGCGATCTTTTTATGTGTAATAGTGATCTTTTTATGTGTAATAGTGATCTTTTTATGGGTAATAGTGATGTTTTTATGGGTAATAGTGATCTTTTTATGTGTAATAGTGATCTTTTTATGTGTAATAGTGATCTTTTTATGGGTAATAGTGATGTTTTTATGGGTAATAGTGATCTTTTTATGTGTAATAGCGATCTTTTTATGTGTAATAGTGATCTTTTTATGTGTAATAGTGATCTTTTTATGTGTAATAGCGATCTTTTTATGTGTAATAGCGATCTTTTTATGTGTAATAGTGATCTTTTTATGTGTAATAGTGATCTTTTTATGTGTAATAGTGATCTTTTTATGTGTAATAGTGATCTTTTTATGGGTAATAGTGATCTTTTTATGGGTAATAGTGATCTTTAATGGGTAATAGTGATCTTTTTATGTGTAATAGCGATCTTTTTATGTGTAATAGTGATCTTTTTATGGGTAATAGTGATCTTTTTATGTGTAATAGCGATCTTTTTATGTGTAATAGTGATCTTTTTATGTGTAATAGTGATCTTTTTATGGGTAATAGTGATCTTTTTATGGGTAATAGTGATCTTTTTGTGTGTAATAGTGATCTTTTTATGGGTAATAGTGATCTTTTTAT
>CM035801.1:3487235-3502235 GCA_020466265.1 Siphamia tubifer
TTTCAAGAAGAGGGAACATCTGTGTGAAGTTAAACTGTTACTATGGAAACCAAGACTAGAACTGACAACCACTCCTTGTCATTTTCAGGGTTTTTTTGACACCAGTGTAAAATCACACTTTGATAACATGTGGCACAACACGTGCAAATCTCAGTTCAACTATGGTGAAAAAAAAACAAAAACCTTTCAGAGTTTCACTTCCACATGGGACCAGAACCAAGGAAAGTCAGATAAGGAGGAAGGAACCAGCATTTATGTTCCTACAGAACCATACAGCTGTGGCTCAGTTGGTAGAGTGGGTCGCCCAATGACCGAGAGGTTGGCGGTTCGCATCCCGGCTCTGGCTGTCCACATGTCGAAGTGTCCTTGGGCAAGACACTGAACCCTGACTTAGGCCCCCAGTAGGACTGACCTTTGACCTTAGAAACCTACTGGTGTGTGAGTGTGTGTGTGAATGGGTGAATGTGAGGCTAATGTAAAGAGCTTTGAACCATGAAGGTGGAAAAGAACTATATAAGTGCAGAACATTTACCATTTACAAACACACTGTCGTAAACAACCAAATGTACACAGATGTTATACATATTTATATTTTTATATTGTACATTGTAGTTTTTATTTTTTCTGTATTATGTTTCTCACACTCCTTTCTTTTCTTTTTCTGAATGTTGCAGTTTTAACAAGAGTTGCTCTATTTTAAATTTCGCTCAATGGGACAATGACAATAAAAGGATTCTGATTCTAATGTCTGTACGCAGTGGAAAAAAAAATTAAAAACCTATTGTTTTCATGGGGAGGGACTAAAAACTGGCAGCTGTGGTTTCCAGAACAATCCAGTAAAAATATCAAACTTTAAACATATTTAAAAAGTAAACGTGTAGATTTAATATAGCAGTGTTGTCCTGAGAAAATCTGCATGTTTAATTATCCAACAAATGTCTGAAATCCTAACAAGCACTGTTAATACTTCATTACTAATTCCATTATTAACTAATCTATCAATTAATTCATTAACAATGTTTAATCAAGGTCACAATTAACTAAAAGTTCCAAATCACATGATGGTTATAACTCCAGAACAGAGGGTCACAGAACTTTCAGATTGGTACCAAACGATGCAGAATGAAGATTTATACAATCCTAATAATTGTTGTTATCACCTACGACCAATAGTTTTTCAGATCTCTGGAGGTCAAAGGTGACATGTGGCCAAATTAACTAGTGTAACACTGTTTGTGTCAAACATAGACATATCACGCTATAACTTAATCAATACTGGATATATTATCATAATATTACACACACTGACACATATATACATATAATGAAATTATCAATATTGCAAAAGGTCAAAGTTCAAGGTCACATTTAGCAGAAAAGTCAAAATCACATTATTGGCTCTAATTCCAGAACAGGTTGTCATAGAAACTGGCACCAAATATGGGCGACATTAGACATTGTGTGAATACTAGTTATTCCTGCGACAGCTCCAGCAGTCGTTCTCGTTTCTAGTTTTTTCTCTGCAGGCAGATATCCAGAGGTGTCCATGTTTTGAAAAGTACAGATCAATCAAAACGACAACATCTTACTTCATTTTCTATTGGTGTTGACAGCTGAGGCAGCGCGTACTTTAAGTCAGTCTTCTAAGATTGATTTTTTTAAAGAAAATGAAGTGGAGTTTGCAGAACATGATAGACGGTCGATATCTTAAGAGAATGTGTTTAGACGACGTTACTGGAGACGTGAGACGCACACAGTCTTTCAGACCTTGTACAAATGGTTTTAATCTAACATAGCATCACTATTCAACAAAAAGGTTCATGGGGTTTTGAACCCACAACCAAGGCAGCTGTGCCTGGAAGGCACTCCCAGCCTCCAGTGGCTCTAGCCAATCACAGCATGTGAGTGTACTTTTGTATTTTCTCGACTCGACAATTGTGCACTTGATCCAAAGTGAGTTGTATGTATTTTGATAAAGTTAATTATCTGTAACCTGTGAACTGATGTGAACTGTTGTGAACTGTGAACACTGCAGTTGTCGTATAGGCTATGTATGGTTACCTGAATGGGCAGCTACGCTAATGAGCGAATTAGCTAATTAGCTTTCTACTGTTGAGGAGGTTAATTATCATTATTATCATTTCAGTACCTTTAGCTAAAACAAATGTTAAGCATGTATTAGCTATAATAATAAGTCTGTAAAATGGCAGTTGTGTAAATTTACATTAAGTTGGCAGGGAATACTTTTAATATCAGTGGAGTTTAAGATGGGTGGTTTAGGTATTTGGGTGAGATGGGTATTTTTATTCTATCTTTGGGTTTATCTGGTTACCTATAGACGTTAGCATCCAGCTAACACGTAACAGTGGCCAGGGGTCAGTCCTACTGATTCATGAACAATGGCTGAGATAGATGCACGTGTGAGATTCACACTCTGTAAAATGTAACATGTAAAGTTATGACATCAGAAATTAAATTACTAACGTAACATAGGCTACGTAACACTGCGCAGTAATGCTTCCATGTGTTGTTATTTGTGTCAAATTGGGATAGTTGTCTAAAATAATATTAGCTTACTTAAGCAAGTGGCTTAAATTAATTTCTACAGTTGAATTTACATACTATGAAGTTCATAAGTTAACAAAGTGGTAAAACTAATCTGTGAATGTTTTACATATTGTGTCCGTTTTTGTACCTGCTCATTTTGTAAACATTCTCTTTTAATTGTCAATTGGGCTAACAGACCTCCAGAGATCTAAAAAACTATTGGTCGTAGGTGATAATAACAATTATTAGAATTATATAAATCTTCATTCCACATCATTTGGTACCAATCTGAAAGTTCTGTGACGCTCTGTTCTGGAGTTATAACCCATAATGTGACTTTGACCTTTTAGTTAATTGTGACCTTGACCTTTGACCTTGACTCAAATGGATCATTGCATCTGAAGCACATTAGCTATATGTATATGATCATGTCATTTAATGGTGATATCTACAGTATTCATTGAGTTATAGCATGATATGTCTGTGTGGACACACACACACACACAGACCTACACACACAAACACACCTACACCTACACACACACACACACACACACACACACACACACACCTACACACCTACACACACACACACACACACACACACCTACACCTACACACACACACACACACACACACACACACAGACCTACACACACCTACACCTACACACACACACACACACACAAACACACGCACACACACACACACACACACACACACACACACCACACACACCTACACCTACACACACACACACACACACACACACACACTCACACACACACCTACACACCTACACACACACCTACACACACACACACTCACACGCACACCTATACCTACACACACACACACACACACACACACTGTTGAATTATTGATCGATCATTGGCTGTAAACGTATGGAACAGTTAGAATCAGTAGATGGTTAATATGCAAAAGAAGCTGCTCACATGTGTGTGTGTGAAAGACAAAGACACAAACAGAGCATGATGATGGATCACACACCTCAAGGTTCTCACTATACTGAAACAAAACACTACATTTTGTTTGCAACTGCTGTTCCCCTCTCCCCCATCCATCTTCTGTCCACTTCTTTCCTGCACTCCTCTCTCTCTCTCTCTCTGTCTCTCTCTCTCCCCTCTCTCCTCACTCACTCTCTCTCCCTCTCTCACTCTCACTCCCTCTCTCCCTCTCTCCCTCTCTCTCTCTCTCTCTCTCTCTCTCCCTCTCTCTCTCTCTCTCTCCCTCTCTCACTCTCTCCCTCTCTCACTCTCTCTCCTCTCTCCTCTCTCTCTCTCCTCTCCTCTCTCTCTCTCCCTCTCTCTCTCTCTCTCTCTCTCTCTCCCTTCCCTCTCTCTCTCTCTCTCTCCTCTCTCCCCCCCTCTCTCTCTCTCCCTCTCTCTCTCTCTCTCCCTCTCTCTCTCTCTCTCCCTCTCTCTCTCTCTCTCTCTCTCTCCCTTCCCTCTCTCTCTCTCTCTCTCTCTCTCTCTCTCTCTCCCTTCTCTCTCTCACTCTCTCTCTCTCTCTCTCTCCCCCTCTCTCACTCTCTCCCTCTCTCTCTCTCTCCCTCTCCCTCTCTCTCCCTCTCTCACTCTCTCCTCTCTCTCTCTCTCTCTCTCTCTCTCTCTCTCTCTCTCTCTCTCTCTCTCTCTCTCTCTCTCTCTCTCTCTCTCCCTTCCCTCTCTCTCTCTCTCCCCCTCTCTCTCTCTCTCTCCCTTCTCATCCCTCTCTCCCTCCTTCAACGTTAGTGCTGATGTGTTTCCACCAGCTGCTGCTTGGCCTCTCGTTACTTGACATTAGTGACCCATGAGAGTGTGAAGAGAGCGAATGAAAAGTGATGCAGGCATAATTTTAGTAAATAATGAGGTGATGTACAGTGATAGAGGGTTTGGTTTGTCAGCTCACATCACCCTGTCACCACCTGCTCTACCTTCATACTGTTTTTACTGTTGCTGATTGCTGCTACACTGGAGAGCAACAGCAATCACAGAGCAACTGCAGGATAATAAAACCAACGACTGTGTCATTAAAAAGTCGAACAAAGTCATTTACCTGAAATCAATCAGAGTTGACGTCACTTCTCCACAGGTACTCACAACCTTCCACATCCTTGTCAGGGTACAGAGTAAACTGAAAACCCATATTCTATTCCTACATTTTACCCAAACTATAAACTCTGTGATGTGACAGATGAAGCTACGTTAACACAAATGCTACACTTTTGTTTTTGCTCCAGTTTGTCATGAACTGAACTCACAGATGGAACATTATTTATTTCTATTTTCACAAAAGGACTTTTTTCAATGAAAGAAATCTACATTTTAATAAGTATATATTTATACATTTCTAGTACAAATATTTAATGACACTTAAAACTAGAAAAGCACAGACTCCACCATAGCAGATCACCCCCCCCCGCTCTTAAATAAACCAAAATGAGTGACAGATTTGACTCTTCCACCCTGACCTACTGAATGAAAGACATGTGTGTGTGCCCCCCATAACATAATAATAATGGAAACTTGTAAATAAGATATAATAACTGCTTTTTAGACAATAGACTTTAAAAAAAAGTCTTCTGAGATCATTTTCATTTGTTCCATTGGCAGATTTTAATGAGCAATGGATATTGTTTTTGTGTCTGTTTGTTTGATAAGACATAAGGCCAAACGGCCTTGTGAAAGGGGGGTGGGGTTTGTTTCAGTTTCAGTTCAGTTTTATTTCGAGCACACAAATAACATCAAAACAACAATGAAAATAGTCAACCATTCTTTTTTCTTGTACTCAAAAAGGAGTGGGAAGAAATAAAACTTATAAACTCCCACCCCCTTTTTACAAACTACAATTCAAATATACTGCGCTAACACACAATATACTTTGTCCTTTTTTATCATTACCACAAAAAACATCCATAATCATTTATATACACATTAATTACAATCCACTTCATATAATCTGATATGATCAACTAAAGTACTAGTATCACTTGTTGTGATGGGAATGCTAGTCAGTTTGGGGTTTAACCTGCACTAATTGCAACAGATTTTTTTCTTCCAATTCCAGGCCAGACAAGTTTATTGAGCAACAGTAAAATGCACTTTGGACAAAGTATGACATTAACAAAAATCCAATATTATCAGTCATATACTCATTCCTAAGAAAATTATTTTAGTGATTTTAAACACTAAATTCTCTTTATTGGGAATGAAGAATGTTTTTTCAAATATGAATTTCCAAAAGCTTCTTTCCTAATTTGCATTTATGACTTATATGTCCAATATCACCTCCAAAATATAAAAAAAATGCACTATTTCAGACATGTAATCAAATCTAAAGCAGTTATTCAAGTGGTTTGAGGTTAAAAATGTCTTCACTGGGTACAGGGAAATCTAATTTTCATACACCTCTTTACTATATTGCATGAATCTAACATGGCCTGCCAAAATGTGTGAAAACACATTTTTCATAGGTAAACCTTTAGTGAGCACCACTTCAAAAATATGACATTTAAATCGTTTTTTTTTTTTTTATTCGCCAGATACATTTGCACATACATGGAATTCTATTCCAGCAGGTGGTGTCACTCTCAGAATAGTAATATAAATCTAAAAATAGTATGTACAAGAGAAAAAAATAAAAAATAAATAAAAAATAAAAAATAAAGGTAATAAATAATATTTTACAAAAAGGGTGGTGCAAAGTACACGAGGTAGTGCAATCAGTTTGACTGTAGGACTTGAATGTATGGCAGTGCAAGACTGTGTCAGCTGTTAATTAAAGTTATGGCAGTGGGGTAAAAACTGTTTTTAAGTCTGGTGGTTTTGGTGCGCAGGGCTCTGTAGCGCCTGCCAGAGGGGAGGAGGGAGAACAGGTTGTTACCAGGGTGGGCAGAGTCTTTAATAATGTTGGCTGCCCTCTTCCTGGTTCTGGAGGAGTGCAGTTCTGGATGGAGGGCAGGGGGGCTCCTGTGATTTTTTCTGCCGTCCTGACTGTGCGCTGCAGTCTGTTCCTGTCCTGCTGTGTGGCTGCTCCGAACCACACAGTGATGGAGGAGCACAGGACAGACTCGATAACAGCCGTGTAGAACTGGACGAGCAGCTCCTGCGACAGACCATGTCTTTTCAGCTGTCGCAGGAAGTACATCCTCTGCTGGGCCTTCTTCAGGATGCAGTGGATGTTCTTCTCCCACTTCAGGTCCTGAGAGATGGTAGTTCCCAGGAACTTGAAGGTCTCGACAGGTGACACGGGGCTGTTGCAGATGGTGAGGGGGGGCAGAGGCGGGGGCTGTCTCCTGAAGTCCACCGTCATCTCCACAGTCTTGAGCGTGTTCAGCTCCAAGTTGTTCTGGCTGCACCAGAGCACCAGCCGCTGATGCGCGGTTAGGGGGTTTTACAGAAATCCGCCCCGCCCAAACCCAAGACGTGGCTAGGCCCGCCCCGCCCAACCCGCATGATGTCACGTATCTATAAACCCAACCCGCCCGCTATCAAGTATCGATAAACCCAACCCGCCCGCTATCAACCCGCGAGCTTAAATTTGTCTCTAAACTCACATAGTACATTCGCAGCATCTTTACCTTGTGCTTCTAATGTTAAAAGTCATGAAGCATCATTTTTGCCTCCTTTCTAACGTCTCAATATGCACTCCAGCACATAAAATAGACTCCACCCACATCATCACTCTATAAAGCCAACACATAACAACGTTTCCGTACAACCTTCGCATCGCCTGTTTAAATCTTCTCCCTGATCAAGTCCGACATTTTCACTCTTATCTCTGAGTGTTCAGGGAGATTTGGCGCTAATAACAAATAACAAAAAGGTGGGATAAAAAAGCATTCAAAACAGAAGTGACGGGCTTGTACATGCGCGAGCCGAGCACGTACGCACACACACACACACACACACACACACACACACACCTCAGCGGGTATTGATCGTCCCTGACCCCGCCTCACCCACATCCGCAATATGTATTAATACTGCGACCCAGCCCGCCCGACTCGCGGGTCACCCGCGGATATCCACTGGCCAGTGGGTAGCCCACGCAACACTACTGTCTATGGTAGGGTATGAGAAGGACAAATAAAGACTGTGAGTATTAGTTATAAGGCATATAACACAGGGTTCCCTAATTAGATTTAATCAAATGCCAAATTATGACCTGGGCCACCTGTGGGTACACAGCGGCAGGGGGGGGGGGCACCACAAACAGCCCCACTCCAGTGACGGTAACAGCTAACAATGTTGAATCTGCACTTCTAGTGAATTATAACACTATTAATTGTGCCTGGGGTTCAGTAATACTATTTGTCAGGGTCACACAAAGACAAATTGTAAAAGTTGAGAACCAACCATTTACTCAAAATAAATATTTGGTTATTACAATCTGCTCTGAAAGTTACCAGATTTATAACAGCAGATAGTTAACTCTAAATACAATTTAAAACATATACTTTGCTAGTCTACTGGAACAAATCAACAGTAATACAACTGTAACAGCAGCCAGTTGGACATACTTCAATAATAAATACTAATATATATATATATATATATATATATATATATATATATATATATATATATATATATATATATATATATATATATATATATATATATATATATATATATATATATATATATATATTGTATATATATACAAGGACCAGATGACAATGTCCAATTTAAATATATGTTATGGGAGAGCCGCACTTCACACACTCCAAAAAACATGAGTGTGCAGTAATGTTTGTGGTGTTTCCACAGTATGACACGTGTGTGTGACACACTTTACAAATATCTCTCCACACGTCCAGCTCTGCTCTTCCCTTCAAAGGAAAAAAATCCAAAATGTGTCCACACTTTGGGCTAAAATGTGATGGTGGGGGTTTTTATCTCTGCTCATTTTTGCCAGTTTCCACCATTCTCTCTTCCCTTCAAGTTTTTCTGGGAACGAATATAATGTCATAGATGGTCCAAGAAAAACATTTCCCCCCCTCCTGGAGACAAGCACATTTTTTTCCACCCAGTTTAAAATGAATAATTTAAATATGGGAAAAAAGATTTTTAAACAAAAAAAAAAATCAATTTAAAACTCCTAAAACCAAAAAATCTCAATACGATTGTTTTCTCCCAGCTCTACTGACTTCACTGGTGAACCTGAGTAGAATGCTGTTTAACTTTAGTCACACCTCTACTGTTAGCACACTTAAACTGGGTAAGAATGCTTCCTATCATCCTCTCCCACTTCAGTGGTAACAAAAAGGTAGAATAAAGACCATCAGAGGAAAAGAAAGCAAATAAAGTGTCTCATTGTGAATAATATGACTGGGAACATTCCTTTCAATCACTATCCAGTGTTCGGAGCTGTCATCTGTAATGTGGCCATTACCCGCTCCATGAAATCTATTCACTGTGCTGTTTTTTTATAAATTCATCATGTGGGCTCTTTGTTCTGAGACAGGGTAATAGGGAAAGATGTCGGACATGAACTGTGTCAAACTGTGCTGTCCATCACTTTCAAATATCTACATTAGACAGTGAAGATAGTCCAGTGGCAGGGCTTTTATTTTACCACAAGTGCTTGTTCTTCATCCATTTTCAGCAGTAATGATGTCCCTTTAAACTGCACGAATGTTCACCTGAACAAAGTTGACAGCGCTGGGCCTTTACTCCTCTGGAGTCATTTTACTGAGACTTTATTACCAACTACTGAAACCTCTAAAGTGATTTCCCTCCAGTGTTTTTGTCATCGCCAGTTCTTGTACCTTCGTTTGTTTCTATACATTTTATTAGCCGAGCCACGCTAGCTCCTCCTAGCATCAGTAAATCTAATGTTCTATCGTAGTAGCCTAGCCACACTAGCTCCTCCTAGCTTCAGTAAATCTAATGTTCTATCGTAGTAGCCTAGCCACACTAGCTCCTCCTAGCATCAGTAAATCTAATGTTCTATCGTAGTAGCCTAGCCACACTAGCTCCTCCTAGCATCAGTAAATCTAATGTTCTATCGTAGTAGCCTAGCCACACTAGCTCCTCCTAGCATCAGTAAATCTAATGTTCTATCATAGTAGCCTAGCCACACTAGCTCCTCCTAGCTTCAGTAAATGTAATGTTCTATCGTAGTAGCCTAGCCACACTAGCTCCTCCTAGCTTCAGTAAATCTAATGTTCTGTCGTAGTAGCCTAGCCACACTAGCTCCTCCTAGCATCAGGAAATCTAATGTTCTATCGTAGTAGCCTAGCCACACTAGGTCCTCCTAGCATCAGTAAATCTAATGTTCTATCGTAGTAGCCTAGCCACACTAGCTCCTCCTAGCTTCAGTAAATCTAATGTTCTATCGTAGTAGCCTAGCCACACTAGCTCCTCCTAGCATCAGTAAATCTAATGTTCTATCATAGTAGCTTAGTCACACTAGCTCCTCCTAGCATCAGTAAATCTAATGTTCTATCATAGTAGCCTAGCCACACTAGCTCCTCCTAGCTTCAGTAAATGTAATGTTCTATCGTAGTAGCCTAGCCACACTAGCTCCTCCTAGCTTCAGTAAATCTAATGTTCTGTCGTAGTAGCCTAGCCACACTAGGTCCTCCTAGCATCAGTAAATCTAATGTTCTATCGTAGTAGCCTAGCCACACTAGCTCCCTAGCATCAGTAAATCTAATGTTCTATCATAGTAGCTTAGCCACACTAGCTCCTCCTAGCATCAGTAAATCTAATGTTCTATCGTAGTAGCTTAGTCACACTAGCTCCTCCTAGCATCAGTAAATCTAATGTTCTATCATAGTAGCTTAGCCACACTAGCTCCTCCTAGCATCAGTAAATCTAATGTTCTATCGTAGTAGCCTAGCCACACTAGCTCCTCCTAGCATCAGTAAATTTAATGTTCTATCGTAGTAGCCTAGCCACACTAGCTCCTCCTAGCATCAGTAAATATAATGTTCTATCGTAGTAGCCTAGCCACACTAGCTCCTCCTAGCTTCAGTAAATCTAATGTTCTATTGTAGTAGCCTAGCCACACTAGCTCCTCCTAGCATCAGTAAATCTAATGTTCTATCATAGTAGCCTAGCCACACTAGCTCCTCCTAGCTTCAGTAAATGTAATGTTCTATCGTAGTAGCCTAGCCACACTAGCTCCTCCTAGCTTCAGTAAATCTAATGTTCTGTCGTAGTAGCCTAGCCACACTAGCTCCTCCTAGCATCAGTAAATCTAATGTTCTATCATAGTAGCTTAGTCACACTAGCTCCTCCTAGCATCAGTAAATCTAATGTTCTATCGTAGTAGCCTAGCCACACTAGCTCCTCCTAGCTTCAGTAAATGTAATGTTCTATCGTAGTAGCCTAGCCACACTAGCTCCTCCTAGCATCAGTAAATCTAATGTTCTATCATAGTAGCTTAGTCACACTAGCTCCTCCTAGCATCAGTAAATCTAATGTTCTATCGTAGTAGCCTAGCCACACTAGCTCCTCCTAGCATCAGTAAATCTAATGTTCTATCATAGTAGCCTAGCCACACTAGCTCCTCCTAGCTTCAGTAAATGTAATGTTCTATCGTAGTAGCCTAGCCACACTAGCTCCTCCTAGCTTCAGTAAATCTAATGTTCTGTCGTAGTAGACTAGCCACACTAGCTCCTCCTAGCATCAGTAAATCTAATGTTCTATCATAGTAGCTTAGTCACACTAGCTCCTCCTAGCATCAGTAAATCTAATGTTCTATCATAGTAGCCTAGCCACACTAGCTCCTCCTAGCTTCAGTAAATCTAATGTTCTATCGTAGTAGCCTAGCCACACTAGCTCCTCCTAGCTTCAGTAAATCTAATGTTCTATCGTAGTAGCCTAGCCACACTAGCTCCTCCTAGCTTCAGTAAATCTAATGTTCTATCGTAGTAGCCTAGCCACACTAGCTCCTCCTAGCATCAGAAAATCTAATGTTCTGTCGTAGTAGCCTAGCCACGCTAGCTCCTCCTAGCGTCAGAAAATGTAATGTTCTATCGTAGTAGCCTAGCCACACTAGCTCCTCCTAGCATCAGTAAATCTAATGTTCTATCGTAGTAGTCTAGTTTCACTCAATGTAACTTTTGTCTAGATTTCCCTGAAACTGGTCGACCAATCACAGTGAAGTATAGAGTCACAGGGTGGGTCTAACAAAGCGACGCTGTGATGATTGGCAGAGAAACAAGTGTAAACAACCATAGAAGAAGAACAACAACAACAGGTGTAGATTTCCTTTTATCACAGATGAGTGAAGAATGTGAGAAAACGTCAACAATCTTTAAATTCTTTTTACAGAAGCGACAACAGTCGTTCAGCTCCATAATCCACCATTTTGTTTAGTCATTCCTAACTTACTCTGGTAAAGGTTTTTTATCACTTGGATTATTCGTTAGCTGGGTCTTTCATAAGTAGAGGTACCACTGTAGTCAAGCCCAGGACAGATGTGTGGAAACTGTTTTTGTTTGTCGTATAAAACTCTGAATTTCATAGAAAACACTAAATACAAGTTCATCTTTTCTCTTTGTCTTTCTTACTCTTTTTCATCTGCTAGTATCAGTGTTTTTATCCTGTTCTTTTACTGAATCTGTCCCATTCGTGTCGACCACCTCAGTTTCCGTCTCACCCACCACCTCAGTTTCCGTCTCACCCACCACCTCGACCATTTTGTTATTTTTTGTTTCAGAAATGACAGCTCCACTGGGGAAAGAGGACAGGATCTGTGGCAGTTCCTATGTGGACCCAGATGGACCTTCATGGTGGCCTTTGGACCAGATGGGGCTGGCAGACTGGACTGGCCTCATTTGCACTATTTAGATCTGCTTACTCTCATTAAGGGCTTGATAATAGCAAAGGCCTGGGTCACAACACACTCAAACACTAAATCTGTGGAGGGCAGGGGGGGCTTCTATACACATGTTAGACCCTGTATTATCTCCTCACCAGTGACCAAGTCCTTCCTCGCTGGATGGCAAATATTATCACAGTAAACGTCCAAATATAATTTCTTCTGAATTTAAAGAAAGTCATTTAGTTTGGATTTTTTTTATGAGGCTGTCAAACATAACAACCATTTTAATCAGTTAATTCTTTTAAACAGTTTAATCAGAATCAGAAATTAATCCATAAACTAAATTAAACTGTTATGTGTATAAGTTAAATGTGTCCGTCCATCATTAAAGCAGTGGTTCAGTCACAGCAGTATTTCTAGCTTTAGCCTCAAATACGTTATATGGGTCAAAATGATCGAATTTGAAGTTTATGCTTAATAACCAAGTCAAATGTCTCCTGAACCAGAGTCCTGCACGGGTTCGGGTACCCGTGGGTGACCCGTGGGTGAACCGCAGATTTTCACGAAACGGGTGAAAAATGTTGTGCTTTGTCGGATACGGGTTCGGTTCGGGTCGGACGTGGGTGATCGCGGGTCTAATTTGTGGTTCATAGGCTAAAAACTGTTCTTTAGTTTGGACTTGTATAACTGCCTCCTGTCGGCTTCCTTCTTGATGCGTTTTTCAAGCGTGTGTGTGTGTGTGTGTGTGTGTGTGTGTGCGTGTGTGTGTGTGTGTGTGTGCGTGTGCGTGTGTGTGTGTGTGTGTGTGTGTGTGTGTGCGTGTGCGTGTGCGTTGCGCGTGCGTGTGCATGCGCGTGTGTGTGTGTGCGTGTGCGTGGTGCGTGTGTGAGCTCACGGATAAAACTATTTTTTGAGTTTATTATTTGTCTGCTACTGTTTAACAACATTTTTATTTGGCTCTGCCTTGGCTATGTCACTGTTCAGTATATTCGTGGCAATAATTGTTTGTATTTAAGTTTGGCTATCTGACTTTTTCTTCCGGGTTCGGGTCGGATATCGGGTTCATTTATAGTGGGTCGGTTTGGGTGCGGATTTTTTTTTTTTTTTCGGCGGAAAACGGGTCGGATACGGGTTTGAACATGACAGGTACGGGCGGCTGCGGTATGTCAAAATCAGAACCGTGCAGGACTCTGGTCTGAACACTTTTAACTGAGGCATTAACGACTTTAGGTTTTTCAGGTCGACTTATCTGTCAATAAGGTCAAAGTCGAGTCAACGTGTCATCATGACGTCATCACATTGTCAGCTGAGGAACAACACAGACACACAGCTAAAAAAAAACAAAAAACACACGTCTGTCCAGCAATGAACAACTTGTATTAAAGTTCACTGTAACGTAACAATGTCCACTGACAAGAAAGACACAAGCATCATTTTAACCCCAACAAAACAAAGAGTTTTCTGTTAAATTTAACTGAACATCAGTAGGTGAACATATGTCTGGACCCACGGCTATAAAACCAGACTGTCCACACGTCTGTCAGTGGCCAAGACGCACACCACACTGTCCACATCATGTTTGGGGAAAAAAAGAGCGCATTGTCTTAATGTTGCTGCTCACACTCAGATTAGTTAGTGAATGCTTCTTCAGATGGTCGTGCTGTTTTTTTCATCTAATGTACGATTTGTACGGGATCAGTATTACCTACGGACCACTGGTAATTCACAATTAACCTACCTAATCTAAACTAATCTAATCTAAACTAATCTAATCTAATCTAATGCTTTTGAAAGTACAGATAAACAAGTGTAAAACAAGGCAAAATCAGATCTGACAAAGTAGAGAAAGTAAATAGAAGAGTATGTTTCATGGGTTTACATCCACAGACTGTGTTTTCAATATTGTTCAACATGAATGTATTTATCAAATTAACTGAGAGAAGTTGTTTGGATTTAACCATTTACCTCCTGAGACTTTAAGCATTCCAGATTAAATGAAAAATTAATAAAATTAGTGACAAAATGGACCAATAACAGACAAAAATATACAATAAACCAACAAAATAATAATAAGTAACATGAACAAAATAAGACACAAATGACACAAAAGTGAAGAAAAATAATGAAATACAAAATTAAATGTAGAAATATACAACTAAATAAGGAAAAAAATTAACAAAAACAAATATTATGTATTATATATAAAAATAAACATTTATAAAATAATTACTTAAATAGTTAAAATAAACTAAAATGAAGTATAAATAAATAAATAAATAATTGTAATTTGGTTCCAGTAGTTTTAGTTTCTTTTTGACACCTGTTTATTTCCATACATCACATCCATGAACAAAACTCATTAAAAACAGTAAACTTTTTTAAATATTGAAACTAAACCATCCTGTCAGAACATATCATCGCTGAAGCATCAGGGGTTAAAGTGTTTTACAGAACTGTAGTGAACTATGTTTTCTTCTAAAAGGACTTGAATAACAATATGTTTTTAAAGAGAACATGGTTCCATTCCATGTTTACAGTAGAGCATTAGAACCTGTAGCACTAACAGATAAAGGTCCACAGAACAATAAGTACAAATACTCTCTGGGCTTTTCTCTCTCTCTTCTACAAAGCTTCCATGCAGGGTCCAGTAGAACAGACAGAACAGAACCA
>CM035801.1:3508860-3516360 GCA_020466265.1 Siphamia tubifer
GCCTTGTGAAAGGGGGGTGGGGTTTGTTTCAGTTTCAAGTTCAGTTTTATTTCGAGCACACAAATAACATCAAAACAACAATGAAAATAGTCAACCATTCTTTTTTCTTGTACTCAAAAAGGAGTGGGAAGAAGTAAAACTTATAAACTCCCACCCCCTTTTTTACAAACTACAATTCAAATATACTGCGCTAACACACAATATACTTTGTCCTTTTTTATCATTACCACAAAAACATCCATAATCATTTATATACACATTAATTACAATTCACTTCATATAATCTGATATGATAAACTAAAGTACTAGTATCACTTGTTGTGATGGGAATGCTAGTCAGTTTGGGGTTTAACCTGCCACTAATTGCAACA
The DNA here is from genome assembly GCA_020466265.1 of Siphamia tubifer. Classification (NCBI taxonomy): domain Eukaryota; kingdom Metazoa; phylum Chordata; class Actinopteri; order Kurtiformes; family Apogonidae; genus Siphamia; species Siphamia tubifer. Next base: position 3,509,232 of record CM035801.1, read on the forward strand.
GATTTTTTTCTTCCAATTCCAGGCCAGACAAGTTTATTGAGCAACAGTAAAATGCACTTTGGACAAAAGTATGACATTAACAAAAATCCAATATTATCAGTCATATACTCATTCCTAAGAAAATTATTTTAGTGATTTTAAACACTAAATTCTCTTTATTGGGAATGAAGAATGTTTTTTCAAATATGAATTTCCAAAAGCTTCTTTCCTAATTTGCATTTATGACTTATATGTCCAATATCACCTCCAAAATATAAAAAAAATGCACTATTTCAGACATGTAATCAAATCTAAAGCAGTTATTCAAGTGGTTTGAGGTTAAAAATGTCTTCACTGGGTACAGGGAAATCTAATTTTCATACACCTCTTTACTATATTGCATGAATCTAACATGGGCTGCCAAAATGTGTGAAAACACATTTTTCATAGGTAAACCTTTAGTGAGCACCACTTCAAAAATATGACATTTAAATCGTTTTTTTTTTTTTTATTCGCCAGATACATTTGCACATACATGGAATTCTATTCCAGCAGGTGGTGTCACTCTCAGAATAGTAATATAAATCTAAAAATAGTATGTACAAGAGAAAAAAAAAATTAAAAAAATAAAAAATAAAAAATAAAGGTAATAAATAATATTTTACAAAAAGGGTGGTGCAAAGTACACGAGGTAGTGCAATCAGTTTGACTGTAGGACTTGAATGTATGGCAGTGCAAGACTGTGTCAGCTGTTAGTTAAAGTTATGGCAGTGGGGGTAAAAACTGTTTTTAAGTCTGGTGGTTTTGGTGCGCAGGGCTCTGTAGCGCCTGCCAGAGGGGAGGAGGGAGAACAGGTTGTTACCAGGGTGGGCAGAGTCTTTAATAATGTTGGCTGCCCTCTTCCTGGTTCTGGAGGAGTACAGTTCCTGGATGGAGGGCAGGGGGGGCTCCTGTGATTTTTTCTGCCGTCCTGACTGTGCGCTGCAGTCTGTTCCTGTCCTGCTGTGTGGCTGCTCCGAACCACACAGTGATGGAGGAGCACAGGACAGACTCGATAACAGCCGTGTAGAACTGGACGAGCAGCTCCTGCGACAGACCGTGTCTTTTCAGCTGTCGCAGGAAGTACATCCTCTGCTGGGCCTTCTTCAGGATGCAGTGGATGTTCTTCTCCCACTTCAGGTCCTGAGAGATGGTAGTTCCCAGGAACTTGAAGGTCTCGACAGGTGACACGGGGCTGTTGCAGATGGTGAGGGGGGGCAGAGGCGGGGGCTGTCTCCTGAAGTCCACCGTCATCTCCACAGTCTTGAGCGTGTTCAGCTCCAAGTTGTTCTGGCTGCACCAGAGCACCAGCCGCTGATGCGCGGTTAGGGGGTTTTACAGAAATCCGCCCCGCCCAAACCCAAGACGTGGCTAGGCCCGCCCCGCCCAACCCGCATGATGTCACGTATCGATAAACCCAACCCGCCCGCTATCAACCCGCGAGCTTAAATTTGTCTCTAAACTCACATAGTACATTCGCAGCATCTTTACCTTGTGCTTCTAATGTTAAAAGTCATGAAGCATCATTTTTGCCTCCTTTCTAACGTCTCAATATGCACTCCAGCACATAAAATAGACTCCACCCACATCATCACTCTATAAAGCCAACACATACAACGTTTCCGTACAACCTTCGCATCGCCTGTTTTAATCTTCTCCCTGATCAAGTCCCACATTTTCACTCTTATCTCTGAGTGTTCAGGGAGATTTGGCGCTAATAACAAATAACAAAAAGGTGGGATAAAAAAGCATTCAAAACAGGAAGTGACGGGCTTGCACATGCGCGAGCCGAGCACACACACACACACACACACACACACACACACACACACACACACACACACCTCAGCGGGTATTGATCGTCCCTGACCCGCCTCACCCACATCCGCAATATGTATTAATACTGCGACCCAGCCCGCCCGACTCGCGGGTCACCCGCGGATATCCACTGGCCAGTGGGTAGCCCACGCAACACTACTGTCTATGGTAGGGTATGAGAAGGACAAATAAAGACTGTGAGTATTAGTTATAAGGCATATAACACAGGGTTCCCTAATTAGATTTAATCAAATGCCAAATTATGACCTGGGCACCTGTGGGGTACACAGCGGCAGGGGGGGGGGGGCACCACAACAGCCCCACTCCAGTGACGGTACAGCTAACAATGTTGAATCTGCACTTCTAGTGAATTATAACACTATTAATTGTGCCTGGGGTTCAGTAATACTATTTGTCAGGGTCACACAAAGACAAATTGTAAAAGTTGAGAACCAACCATTTACTCAAAATAAATATTTGGTTATTACAGTCTGCTCTGAAAGTTACCAGATTTATAACAGCAGATAGTTAACTCTAAATACAATTTAAAACATATACTTTGCTAGTCTACTGGAACAAATCAACAGTAATACAACTGTAACAGCAGCCAGTTGGACATACTTCAATAATAAATACTAATATATATATATATATATATATATATATATATATATATATATATATATATATATATATATTAGTGGTGAGACAAGGACCAGATGACAATGTCCAATTTAAATATATGTTGTGGGAGAGCCGCACTTCACACACTCCAAAAAAGATGAGTGTGCAGTAATGTTTGTGGTGTTTCCACAGTATGACACGTGTGTGTGACACACTTTACAAATATCTCTCCACACGTCCAGCTCTGCGCTTCCCTTCAAAGGAAAAAAATCCAAAATGTGTCCACACTTTGGGCTAAAATGTGATGGTGGGGGTTTTTATCTCTGCTCATTTTTGCCAGTTGTCCACCATTCTCTCTTCCCTTCAAGTTTTTCTGGGAACGAATATAATGTCATAGATGGTCCAAGAAAAACATTTCCCCCCCCCCTCCTGGAGACAAGCACATTTTTTTCCACCCAGTTTAAAATGAATAATTTAAATATGGGAAAAAAGATTTTTAAACAAAAAAAAAAATCAATTTAAAACTCCTAAAACCAAAAAATCTCAATACGATTGTTTTCTCCCAGCTCTACTGACTTCACTGGTGAACCTGAGTAGAATGCTGTTTAACTTTAGTCACACCTCTACTGTTCGCACACTTAAACTGGGTAAGAATGCTTCCTATCATCCTCTCCCACTTCAGTGGTAACAAAAAGGTAGAATAAAGACCATCAGAGGAAAAGAAAGCAAATAAAGTGTCTCATTGTGAATAATATGACTGGGAACATTCCTTTCAATCACTATCCAGTGTTCGGAGCTGTCATCTGTAATGTGGCCATTACCCGCTCCATGAAATCTATTCACTGTGCTGTTTTTTTATACATTCATCATGTGGGCTCTTTGTTCTGAGACAGGGTAATAGGGAAAGATGTCGGACATGAACTGTGTCAAACTGTGCTGTCCATCACTTTCAAATATCTACATTAGACAGTGAAGATAGTCCAGTGGCAGGGCTTTTATTTTACCACAAGTGCTTGTTCTTCATCCATTTTCAGCAGTAATGATGTCCCTTTAAACTGTGCACGAATGTTCACCTGAACAAAGTTGACAGCGCTGGGCCTTTACTCCTCTGGAGTCATTTTACTAAGACTTTATTACCAACTACTGAAACCTCTAAAGTGATTTCCCTCCAGTGTTTTTGTCATCGCCAGTTCTTGTACCTTCGTTTGTTTCTATACATTTTATTAGCCGAGCCACGCTAGCTCCTCCTAGCATCAGTAAATCTAATGTTCTATCGTAGTAGCCTAGCCACACTAGCTCCTCCTAGCTTCAGTAAATCTAATGTTCTATCGTAGTAGCCTAGCCACACTAGCTCCTCCTAGCATCAGTAAATCTAATGTTCTATCGTAGTAGCCTAGCCACACTAGCTCCTCCTAGCATCAGTAAATCTAATGTTCTATCGTAGTAGCCTAGCCACACTAGCTCCTCCTAGCATCAGTACATCTAATGTTCTATCGTAGTAGCCTAGCCACACTAGCTCCTCCTAGCATCAGTAAATCTAATGTTCTATCGTAGTAGCCTAGCCACACTAGCTCCTCCTAGCATCAGTAAATCTAATGTTCTATCATAGTAGCCTAGCCACACTAGCTCCTCCTAGCTTCAGTAAATGTAATGTTCTATCGTAGTAGCCTAGCCACACTAGCTCCTCCTAGCTTCAGTAAATCTAATGTTCTGTCGTAGTAGCCTAGCCACACTAGCTCCTCCTAGCATCAGGAAATCTAATGTTCTATCGTAGTAGCCTAGCCACACTAGGTCCTCCTAGCATCAGTAAATCTAATGTTCTATCGTAGTAGCCTAGCCACACTAGCTCCTCCTAGCTTCAGTAAATCTAATGTTCTATCGTAGTAGCCTAGCCACACTAGCTCCTCCTAGCATCAGTAAATCTAATGTTCTATCGTAGTAGCCTAGCCACACTAGCTCCTCCTAGCATCAGTAAATCTAATGTTCTATCGTAGTAGCCTAGCCACACTAGCTCCTCCTAGCATCAGTAAATCTAATGTTCTATCGTAGTAGCCTAGCCACACTAGCTCCTCCTAGCTTCAGTAAATCTAATGTTCTATCGTAGTAGCCTAGCCACACTAGCTCCTCCTAGCATCAGTACATCTAATGTTCTATCGTAGTAGCCTAGCCACACTAGCTCCTCCTAGCATCAGTAAATCTAATGTTCTATCGTAGTAGCCTAGCCACACTAGCTCCTCCTAGCATCAGTAAATCTAATGTTCTATCATAGTAGCCTAGCCACACTAGCTCCTCCTAGCTTCAGTAAATGTAATGTTCTATCGTAGTAGCCTAGCCACACTAGCTCCTCCTAGCTTCAGTAAATCTAATGTTCTGTCGTAGTAGCCTAGCCACACTAGCTCCTCCTAGCATCAGGAAATCTAATGTTCTATCGTAGTAGCCTAGCCACACTAGGTCCTCCTAGCATCAGTAAATCTAATGTTCTATCGTAGTAGCCTAGCCACACTAGCTCCTCCTAGCATCAGTAAATCTAATGTTCTATCATAGTAGCTTAGCCACACTAGCTCCTCCTAGCATCAGTAAATCTAATGTTCTATCGTAGTAGCTTAGTCACACTAGCTCCTCCTAGCATCAGTAAATCTAATGTTCTATCATAGTAGCTTAGCCACACTAGCTCCTCCTAGCATCAGTAAATCTAATGTTCTATCGTAGTAGCCTAGCCACACTAGCTCCTCCTAGCATCAGTAAATCTAATGTTCTATCGTAGTAGCCTAGCCACACTAGCTCCTCCTAGCATCAGTAAATATAATGTTCTATCGTAGTAGCCTAGCCACACTAGCTCCTCCTAGCTTCAGTAAATCTAATGTTCTATCGTAGTAGCCTAGCCACACTAGCTCCTCCTAGCATCAGTAAATCTAATGTTCTATCATAGTAGCCTAGCCACACTAGCTCCTCCTAGCTTCAGTAAATGTAATGTTCTATCGTAGTAGCCTAGCCACACTAGCTCCTCCTAGCTTCCGTAAATCTAATGTTCTGTCGTAGTAGCCTAGCCACACTAGCTCCTCCTAGCATCAGTAAATCTAATGTTCTATCATAGTAGCTTAGTCACACTAGCTCCTCCTAGCATCAGTAAATCTAATGTTCTATCGTAGTAGCCTAGCCACACTAGCTCCTCCTAGCATCAGTAAATCTAATGTTCTATCATAGTAGCCTAGCCACACTAGCTCCTCCTAGCTTCAGTAAATGTAATGTTCTATCGTAGTAGCCTAGCCACACTAGCTCCTCCTAGCTTCAGTAAATCTAATGTTCTGTCGTAGTAGCCTAGCCACACTAGCTCCTCCTAGCATCAGTAAATCTAATGTTCTATCATAGTAGCTTAGTCACACTAGCTCCTCCTAGCATCAGTAAATCTAATGTTCTATCATAGTAGCCTAGCCACACTAGCTCCTCCTAGCTTCAGTAAATCTAATGTTCTATCGTAGTAGCCTAGCCACACTAGCTCCTCCTAGCATCAGTAAATCTAATGTTCTATCGTAGTAGCCTAGCCACACTAGCTCCTCCTAGCTTCAGTAAATCTAATGTTCTGTCGTAGTAGCCTAGCCACACTAGCTCCTCCTAGCATCAGTAAATCTAATGTTCTATCGTAGTAGTCTAGTTTCACTCAATGTGAGTTTTGTCTAGATTTCCCTGAAACTGGTCGACCAATCACAGTGAAGTATAGAGTCACAGGGTGGGTCTAACAAAGCGACGCTGTGATGATTGGCAGAGAAACAAGTGTAAACAACCATAGAAGAAGAACAACAACAACAGGTGTAGATTTCCTTTTATCACAGATGAGTGAAGAATGTGAGAAAACGTCAACAATCTTTAAATTCTTTTTACAGAAGCGACAACAGTCGTTCAGCTCCATAATCCACCATTTTGTTTAGTCATTCCTAACTTACTCTGGTAAAGGTTTTTTATCACTTGGATTATTCGTTAGCTGGGTCTTTCATAAGTAGAGGTACCACTGTAGTCAAGCCCAGGACAGATGTGTGGAAACTGTTTTTGTTTGTCATATAAAACTCTGAATTTCATAGAAAACACTAAATACAAGTTCATCTTTTCTCTTTGTCTTTCTTACTCTTTTACATCTGCTAGTATCAGTGTTTTTATCCTGTTCTTTTACTGAATCTGTCCCATTCGTGTCGACCACCTCAGTTTCCATCTCACCCACCACCTCAGTTTCCATCTCACCCACCACCTCAGTTTCCGTCTCACCCACCACCTCAGTTTCCGTCTCACCCACCACCTCGACCATTTTGTTATTTTTTGTTTCAGAAATGACAGCTCCACTGGGGAAAGAGGACAGGATCTGTGGCAGTTCCTATGTGGACCCAGATGGACCTTCATGGTGGCCTTTGGACCAGATGGGGCTGGCAGACTGGACTGGCCTCATTTGCACTATTTAGATCTGCTTACTCTCATTAAGGGCTTGATAATAGCAAAGGCCTGGGTCACAACACACTCAAACACTAAATCTGTGGAGGGCAGGGGGGGCTTCTATACACATGTTAGACCCTGTATTATCTCCTCACCAGTGACCAAGTCCTTCCTCGCTGGATGGCAAATATTATCACAGTAAACGTCCAAATATAATTTCTTCTGAATTTAAAGAAAGTCATTTAGTTTG
>CM035801.1:3528860-3531360 GCA_020466265.1 Siphamia tubifer
ACCTAGTACCAATACTGACCTAGTACCAATACTAACCTAGTACCAATACTGAACTCGTACCAATACTGAACTAGTATCAATACTGAACTAGTACCAATACTGACCTAGTACCAATACTGAACTCGTACCAATACTGAACTAGTATCAATACTGAACTAGTACCAATACTGACCTAGTACCAATACTGAACTAGTACCAATACTGAACTAGTACCAATACTGGCCTAGTACCAATACTGAACTAGTACCAATACTGAACTAGTACCAATACTGGCCTAGTACCAATACTGAACTAGTATCAATACTGAACTAGTACCAATACTGACCTAGTACCAATACTGAACTAGTACCAATACTGAACTAGTACCAATACTGGCCTAGTACCAATACTGAACTAGTACCAATACTGAACTAGTATCAATACTGACCTAGTACCAATACTGAACTAGTACCAATACTGACCTAGTACCAATACTGACCTAGTACCAATACTGAACTAGTACCAATACTGACCTAGTACCAATACTGAACTAGTACCAATACTGAACTAGTATCAATACTGACCTAGTACCAATACTGACCTAGTACCAATACTGAACTAGTATCAATACTGACCTAGTACCAATACTGAACTAGTACCAATACTGAACTAGTATCAATACTGACCTAGTACCAATACTGACCTAGTACCAATACTGAACTAGTATCAATACTGAACTAGTACCAATACTGGCCTAGTACCAATACTGAACTAGTATCAATACTGAACTAGTACCAATACTGACCTAGTACCAATACTGGCCTAGTACCAATACTGAACTAGTACCAATACTGAACTAGTACCAATACTGAACTAGTACCAATACTGGCCTAGTACCAATACTGAACTAGTATCAATACTGAACTAGTACCAATACTGACCTAGTACCAATACTGAACTAGTATCAATACTGAACTAGTATCAATACTGACCTAGTACCAATACTGAACTAGTACCAATACTGAACTAGTATCAATACTGGCCTAGTACCAATACTGAACTAGTACCAATACTGAACTAGTATCAATACTGACCTAGTACCAATACTGACCTAGTACCAATACTGAACTAGTACCAACACTGAACTAGTACCAATACTGACATGTTTGTTTTACATGAATATGATAATTTTTTGTCCATCTTCATGTATTTTCAATATGTGAAATAATATTGACTTATTAAATGTACATGTTTCAAATGTTAAATCTACATGTCCCTCTGTAAATATATTTACAGTTTGATGTGTTTTTTTTACAGTATTGTTTCTTACCGTGTGCATCGCGGTAGTACGCATGTGTGACACTTCTGAAACGCTCCTGTCCTGCAGTGTCCCAAATCTGATGAGACAAGATGAGAACAGCCATTAATGACAAGAACTTTATTAACATTTCACACTTTTTAACCCACAACTATTGGGCTAAAATTCATTTATTCTGTTTGTTTTTGATTGGATTATTTTTTCTTCAGTTTTCTTCTCTGACCCAGTTTGTTCATAATACGATATGTGTCCCTCCATCATTAAACCACTGGTTCAGTCACAGCAGTATTTCTAGCCATAGCCTCAAAAATGTAATTTGAATTTTATTGATAAAATCCCAGTAAAATGTCTCCTGAACACTTCTAACTATGAGTGTTTGTTAAATTCCTAGCGTAACTTCTTCAAATCATGTCTTTTATAAAGAACAACAACTGACTCTGACAGTAATTACACAGTAAAAATACAACTTTCCTTGGTGCTAGTGTTCGGTATTTCCCCGTCATGTTTGGTACGGTTGGAAAGATGGGGATTCCCTCTAGACCCACGGTTCTCAAACTGGGGTCCATGGACCCCTAGGGGGACGTGGTGCATGTCCAGGGGGGACGTGAAATTATTCACGGTTTTGTTTTATTTTTGTTTCATTTATTTATTTATTTTTTTGCTGTTTTATTTTGAAATGCGGAAGTTTTATTTTGTAGCGAGCGGGCGGAAGTAACAGCGCTGTTTGACGCCAGCTTGACTAAATTGAGACGGAGCGAGTCACAGGCTATTTTTAGCCACCCTGCAGCGAACATGGATCGATTTTTGTGTCCGCCAAGTTCCTCAAAAAGTGGTAAAAGAAATGACAATGAAAATGACAATGACAAAAACAAACGCCCTAACCCTAAAAAGAGAAAATACATTGATAGTTATATTGAGTTTGACAAGATCATCCCTCTCATTAAGTCTGTCTGTCTGTCTGTCTGTCTGTCTGTCACTCACACACACACACACACACACGGTTTTGTGTGTCTTTTGTTCCGTTTATTATTTTAAAATTATTTAAAATTGTTGTTTCTGAAGTGTTCATTTATATTATAATACCTGAAAATGTGGCTGGTTTGCACAAAAGCACTATTAAAAAAGGTTATCATTGTTTCATAATAATCATTGTTGAAGTGGTTTTTTATCATTTTCAGTATCGCGAGGATGAGGGGGGACATG
>CM035801.1:3536360-3556360 GCA_020466265.1 Siphamia tubifer
GTCCATTTGGTTTCTGAAGTTGTATCACACTGTGGTTCTGCTTGTTGGCTAATGGACGTGAGTTCTCGCGAATGGTCGTGAACTTATGTGACACCGTTGCACATTCATGTATTTGTGAATCGTTAAGGTATGGTTTCGAGGTGTGGGCTGAAGAAGATGAGGGAGTGAATGTTTTCAAAATCTCACTTGTGTTGAACTGTTGTAGCGTTATTTCCAACATCGCCCACCACACCTTCAACTCATTTATTAACTAGAAAAAAGGGTAACACTTTACAATAAGGGTACATGAATCATGTTGGAATCATGGTCTGATTCATGATGAATTAACATATGACTCATGTATGTACTAATGATTAATATATCATGAGTCATGAAAGGATTCCTGTTGGAATCATGATGACTCATGATGAGTCACTATTAATATATCATGAATTAACACTGCTGTTAATTCATGTTGTTAATATATCATGTATTAACACTGCTGATAGCTATCAATCAAATTATATATGAATCAGACTTTAGTGAAGGGTGCATGAGTAATGATGGAGTAATATCTGATTTATGGTGAATTAAAACTAGGACGGGGGCTTCCAACCTTCATATCCGTCACCTGCTGGCCGTGGTCTACTTACCCCTCTGCTGGACTCAGCCCCTGGCCTACTGTTTTCCACAAGTCATATTCATGATGAATTAACGTATAACTTAGCAAAATCTTTTGAGTCACTATATGAGTCATGATATATTAATGATTAACATATGATGAATTAATGTATGAACAAGAGATATTCCTACTGTGTTAATACATACTCTGAAAATAATTCATGTCTGACTCATGATAAGTTGCCCCTTATTCTGCAGTCATGACATTATAATGATTACTACACCATGAGTTAATGTATGAACAAGAGATATTCATGATGAATTAACGTATTACTTAGCAAAATCTTTTGAGTCACCATATGAGTCATGGTATATTAATGATTAACATACCATTAATTAATGTATAAAGATGTGATATTCAGAATGTGTTAATATATACTTAGAGAAGAAATTATGATTAAAGTTTTCTTTGCCTCTTATTGTAAAGTCATGACATCACAATCATAACTATACTATTAAACAGTGTGTAATATACTATTACAATACAAATGATTTATATAAACCAAGTGAAATCACAGCATTGTGTATTTTCCGAATGTCATCAATACAACCAAAATACCAGATTGGGTACAACAACATTTTAATAACCAAAAATATCCAAAGGCAGATCACAGAGAGAGAGAGAGAGAAAGAGAGAGAGAGAGAGAAAGAAAGAGAGAGAGAGAGAGAGAGAGAGAGAGAGAGAAAGAGAGAGAGAGAGAGAAAGAAAGAGAGAGAGAGAAATGAAAAGTCATTCTCCACAGTACACGGATGCATTGTCCTGCATGAAAAAAGTTAAAAAGTGCCCAAAAGTCAAGTCAAAATCTGCCTTGTTCAGAGAGACAACCAGAAGGAGGTTTTCCTGCCGCCTTCTCCGCAACCAGCTGTTTCTGGCGATGACGCACTCCTAATATGCCGAATACCCACTTTTTCTGTCGGCATGTTGCTGCAGCCCTTCCGCGGTGATACTGTAAAACACAAAAAGCAAAAATGGCAGACTCATGGTGAGGACAAGGGGGAGTTTGTTAAAAAAAAAAAAAGTTTGAGAACTACCACGTTAGTGTATGTGACCTTTTCTTTTTTGCAGCATATCATCAAATTAGTGTCCACCATGCCAAACAACGCCAAAGCGATCACATGGAACAAGCTCCAGCAGCACCTACTGTCCCATGCCCACACTAAACTAAATATGTGGATTAGAGATGGTCTCCACAGCCACCTTTTGCACCACAAGAACAAAACCTTCACTGACAGGACACTGTGTATAATAATAATAATAATAATAATAATAATAATAATAATAATAATAATAATAATAATAATAGACTTGTCTTTTTATGTCACCAATGCTGACCTCATTTAAAATAATACAAGTGCTTGTGAAATTTGCTTTTGAGTAGTAAACAAGTGCATGCAAAATTTTAGCTGTTTTGTAAAAATAATAATAAAAAAAAGACAAAGTTTGGCCCTTGATTTCATCCCAGATTAAAATTTTGCCCCACTGTGAATTTCAGTTTGACACCCCTGCCCTATCCCACCAAAATACTGCCTCTGGTTCAGTTTCATCATGCAAATATTCCACTATTTTAGCCACCTTGGGTTCCATGAAAGGCACCATATAAAACTAAGTTATTATTTTCACATTTCTGTAAGAACAACAGTGTTTCGGGGAAATTGTCAGAGGTGGAAAAACTACTGAAAAAATATAGTTGAATAAAATTATCTTTACTTTGTTTAAATTCTACTCAGAGTAAAAGTACACATCTAAAAATATACAAAATTAATTTATTTAAAATATAACTTGAGTACAGGTTACTTCATTAAAAGTTTCAACCTGCGCAGAGATCAACCACGCATCTATGAGGTCAGATAGTCAACAAATTATGTTCCATAATTCTAGCAACTGGAGAACATCAGCCAAATGATATGTCCACAGAGTTTGTTTTTGACGTTCAGAACTAATAAATTATGAGAGATTACCGGCACAAATTACAAAGCGGGAGGGGGCGGGAGATGGATCTGAAATACGGGAGAGTCCTGGGAAAAACGGGAATGTTAGCAGTTCAGTGCAAACATTTTTCAGTCCCATTGTACAGCCCATAACATGAGAATAAAGAAATTTAAACGACAATTAAAACTATTCAAAAACACAAAATGCACGCAACACAAAGTGCCCACAGGATCCTAAAATTAAAAATGTCCACATTGGGTCCAACTGTTTAAAATACATTCTTTTGAACTACGACTATCATCCCATTCCTCTCGTCTACTTCCCTTGATCAGAGTAAAAATAATATGACGGCACGTTGTGCTTACATGGGAAGGTTGTTATGGGGGTGTTTAAAACAAACAATAAATTACCCGTTTGTAATGTGAGGGACAAGGCACGTGTGTTAACTTACCGCCACATGCTTTCGCTAATTTGACGTAGAATTCTTCTCGGAATCCTCGTCCATGATATCTTCAACTTCAGAAAGGTTGCTAGCAAGACAAGGTCACGCAACTGACGTTCACTTCCGGGGTCACAGTTGTTTTAACTTGTAATTTTTAGAGTGGTTTGTTAAATGTGCAATTTTTACTTTTACTCAATTACATTTTGATGCAAGTATTTTACTTCGCTATATTTTAAACCCCTCACATTACTGAGTACAATATTGATAGTGGGGGAAAATATATTTGGGCGGAACATTTTGACCCCGGAAGTGAACGTCAGTTGCGTGACCTTGTCTTGCTAGCGACCTTTCTGAAACTGAAGATATCATGGAGGAGGATTCAGAGAAGAATTCTACGTCAAAATTAGCGAAAGCATGTGGTGGTAAGTCATCACATCACAAACGGATAATTTATTGTTTGTTTTAAACACCCCGTATAACAACGGGACACAATGTAAGCACAACGTGCCGTTATATTATTTTTACCCTGATCAAGGGAAGTAGACGAGGGAATGGGATGATAGTCGTAGTTCAACACTTTGTGTTACGTGCATTTTGTGTGTTTGAATAGTTTTAATTGTTGTTTAAATTTCTTTATTCTCATGTTGTGGGCTGTACAATGGGACTGAAAAATGTTTGCACTGAACTGCTAACATTCCCGTTTTTCCCAGGACTCTCCCGTATTTCAGACCCATCTCCCGCCCCCTCCCGCCCCCCTCCCGCCCCCTCCCGCTTTGTAATTGGTAATGTCTCGTAATTTATTAGTTCTGAACGTAAAAAAACGGCTGTAGACATATCATTTGCCTGATGTTCTCCAGTTGCTAGATATCATGTATGGAACGTATCATGTCATTTGTTGACTATCTGACCTCATAGATGCGTGGTTGATCTCTGCGCAGGTTGAAACTTTTAATGAAGTAACCTGTACTCAAGTTATATTTTAAATAAATTAATTTTGTATATTTTTAGATGTGTACTTTTACTCTGAGTAGAATTTAAACAAAGTAAAGATAATTTTATTCAACTATATTTTTTCAGTAGTTTTTCCACCTCTGACAATTTCCCCGAAACACTGTTGTTCTTACAGAAATGTGAAAATAATAACTTAGTTTTATATGGTGCCTTTCATGGAACCCAAGGTGGCTAAAATAGTGGAATATTTGCATGATGAAACTGAACCAGAGGCAGTATTTTGGTGGGATAGGGCAGGGGTGTCAAACTGAAATTCACAGTGGGGCAAAATTTTAATCTGGGATGAAATCAAGGGCCAAACTTTGTCTTTTTTTTATTATTATTTTTACAAAACAGCTAAAATTTTGCATGCACTTGTTTACTACTCAAAGGCAAATTTCACAAGCACTTATATTATTTTAAATGAGGTCAGCATTGGTGACATAAAAAGACAAGTCTATTATTATTATTATTATTATTATTATTATTATTATTATTATTATTATTATTATTATTATTATTATACACAGTGTCCTGTCAGTGAAGGTTTTGTTCTTGTGGTACAAAAGGTGGCTGTGGAGACCATCTCTAATCCACATATTTAGTTTAGTGTGGGCATGGGACAGTAGGTGCTGCTGGAGCTTGTTCCATGTGATCGCTTTGGCGTTGTTTGGCATGGTGGACACTAATTTGATGATATGCTGCAAAAAAGAAAAGGTCACATACACTAACGTGGTAGTTCTCAAACTTTTTTTTTTTTAACAAACTCCCCCTTGTCCTCACCATGAGTCTGCCATTTTTGCTTTTTGTGTTTTACAGTATCACCGCGGAAGGGCTGCAGCAACATGCCGACAGAAAAAGTGGGTATTCGGCATATTAGGAGTGCGTCATCGCCAGAAACAGCTGGTTGCGGAGAAGGCGGCAGGAAAACCTCCTTCTGGTTGTCTCTCTGAACAAGGCAGATTTTGACTTGACTTTTGGGCACTTTTTAACTTTTTTCATGCAGGACAATGCATCCGTGTACTGTGGAGAATGACTTTTCATTTCTCTCTCTCTCTCTCTCTCTCTCTTTCTTTCTCTCTCTCTTTCTCTCTCTCTCTCTCTCTCTCTCTCTCTCTCTCTGTGATCTGCCTTTGGATATTTTTGGTTATTAAAATGTTGTTGTACCCAATCTGGTATTTTGGTTGTATTGATGACATTCGGAAAATACACAATGCTGTGATTTCACTTGGTTTATATAAATCATTTGTATTGTAATAGTATATGTAACGCAGTGAGGCTGGGCGGACTGACCACAAAATAGATCAGAAGTAGGTTCTTTAAGGAGCCAAAAAGTGTATGAATGACAGACACAAATCAAGTTTATAATATGCAAGTTTTTAATATATGGTATATGTATTTAAACTATTGTATTTAGGTATTAATATAAGAAGATATTCAATAATAGAAAATATAACAATGATTAGTATTATAGATTGATATATAAATAATAAAATGTATACATGAATGTATCGACTATATATATATATATATATACACACACCTATATATACATTTATATATTTATATATCCAAGTATCAACAAATAATAGCAACAATTAACATATTCAAAGTACCCAAAAAAAATATGAAAACCAAAATATATCCAAAGTCTGTTCGTATGATCGCAATGTCTTTTTGATCAAGCTTAACTCACGGATGTGAGATTAATGTTCCAGTAATGTCTTTGATCCAAAGAAAGAGAGGGAAAGGGGAAAAAAAAAAAGAGTTCGATCTCCTACCACAAAGTGGTAATCTGGTGGCTCGCCATGGGACTCAGAGAACCAGGTCCCAGTGTCCCAGTGTCCAAGGGAAAGAGAGTGGGAGGAAAAAAAAACCTGACCTGTACATGGTCAGAGAAACCCAAATTAATATACGATAAGCAAAACAAAAATACAAAATAACTTTTAGCTTTAGGTAAATAACATATTTGCATTACAACATATTTACATTTGTTTAAGTTGTAAATAGATAAACTGAAAAACATTTCATATGAAAATTATACATTTTACATACTTCAGTTTCAAAACAGTGCACTTAATAATCATCAAATTAATTACTTAATGTCAAGACTAGTATTAATCATGATGAATGTTAATTATATTAACAAAATAATTCATTTCTAATTCAAATCAGAGTTGCGCAACAATTAATAAATCAAAGTCAATATATCAAACAGTAGCTACTAAGTTCTATAGTACAAAACCATCATGGCCGCAAATGCGGAATCATAAAACAACAAAAATAATTCCCAGATCGGGTGCAAAATGCAAAATCAAAGTGTCCTTTAAGTGCTAAAGGTATGGCCTAGAATTCGGCTTTAATGAAACTAAATTTGTGTTTGTATTGGAGTAGATTGGACCCCGGTTCCATTGCTACCCCACGCGTTAGCGGTCGCCTATTTACCCATCAGCGTCTATGGGCTTTTGAACTACAAGCGCTAAATGATGTTATTAAACGGCACTATCGGCCGAAATAGGGCGACACAACCAACTTAGGACTCACCGTTGCAGCGTAGAGTTAGCGCTTAGGTGGAATGTTGAACACAGTTGCTTGATTGTTGCTCGAGTTGAGAACACAAAATCGATCGGTGTCAGCCCGGTGCTTCCAGCACGTTAGCCACAGTGAGTAACAGCTGGGATGTGACAGGAAAGGGGAGTGACATGGGCCGCTCCAAGCAATATGAAGTGACAGAAAGATGAACTAATAAAATTAACTTTTATCTTTATATCTGCCATTTATTTATTATTGCTTAATCATCAATCAGTTTTTTCTTATTATTTTTATTTACTTTTAATTCACTTTTAATTTATTATTTCTTTTGTGATGTTCAGACCTTGTGGGTTACACTGTCCCCCCCTGAACTCATGTACGTCCTCGTACATGGACCAGGCTGTGTACAGACAGTGGCAGGTCCGGCACACAGCGTGTCATCATCTTCCTCCAACACGTAAGAAAATGCAGTGCTCAATCCATGGAACAATGATTGGATGCTTTCCAGAAATGGGTTACCAGGTTTGGAATACTGCAATCTTTGTGGTGGATGGCGTGTGCGTTTGGAGCGCCGAGGAAGTGGATCAGCGTCAGGACTGGATGGCTCAGATTCCACAAAGCTAGTTTCAGATGGATCAGGTTCAGAGACTGTTAGCTTAGAAGAAGAGGGTTCTTCCATCTCTGGGGCATCAGTATCAACAGAATCCGGCTCACCAGTTTCAATTGTCATAGGTCCAGGCTCAACAGCCACATGTCCTCCATCTCCAGCGACAGGGTCATTAACAAGTACAGAAGATGCTTGTTCACCCTCTTCCACAGCAGCCGGTTCCTCGTCAGGAACAGGAGCAGCAGAAATGGGGGTTTCACCCTGCTCAGCAGAAGGCATAGGTGTGAGGACAGGGGGTCGCTCGATAACTTTGGTGAATCTAACAGGTGCAGCAGCAGGTGGATCAAGAACAGGTGGAATGAACTCATCCTCTGATAGATTCCCAGGATCAACTTCATGTTCAGGTAAGTGTACAGCCATGCCCTTCTTCCTTGCAGGTAAATCTTTTGTCGACACAGGTAAGTACCCACATGGCAGCAAGAGGTCACGGTGTAGTGTTCTCAATGGTTTGGTGCGACTTTCAGGTCTGACTGTATAGACGGGAAGGTTGCCGGCTTTCTTCACCACAATATACACATCAGATTCCCACTTGTCTGCTAGTTTTTGTCTTCCTCTCAGCCGAACATTCCTCACAAGGACTCGATCACCAACTGCCAAGGAAGAAGGAGTGACCCGTCGATCGAACAAGGTTTTGTTATGTTCCATCACCTTCTCGGAGTTTGTTATGGCCAACTTGTAGCTGTCCTCAAGATGTGCTTTGAGGTCTTGGACGTACTGTGAATGAGATGTTGTAGTGTTTTGTCTCAGTGGCAGTCCAAAGGCCAAATCGATGGGTAAACGAGGTTGTCGGCCGAACATTAATTCATAAGGAGAGAATCCTGTCACATCGTTCTTGGTGCAGTTGTATGCATGCACGAGAGGTTTGACGAAGTCTCTCCAACGAGATTTCTTGTCATCGGTCAGGGTTCCCAGCATGTTCAACAATGTTCGATTGAACCGCTCGACAGGGTTTCCTCTGGGATGGTATGGCGTAGTCCTCACCTTATGAATGCCAGTGATGTCTTTGATTGTCCGTGATTCAAAATCAGGGCCTTGATCACTGTGTAGCCGCTCTGGGATGCCGTAGTGAACGAAGAAACTCTCCCAGAGGCACTTTGCGACCGTGCGAGCCTTTTGATTCGGTGTGGGCACCGCTACGGCATATTTTGTGAAGTGGTCCGTGATCACAAGAATGTCCTTGACTCGCCGGTCTGGTTCCAGGGATAAAAAATCCATACACACCAGTTCTAGTGGACGAGAGGTTTTTATATTCACCAGAGGTGCTGCATGCTCGGGAAACGCTTTCCGCTTCACACACCGTTCACAGGTTCGGACCTTGTTGTGGACATCAGAAGACATCCTGGGCCAGAAGAATCGAGAGCGAACCAAGTCCAAAGTCCTCTCGATACCAAGGTGACCCATCTGGTTATGGAGTTGGAAAAGCACAGCAGCCCGACATTCCTCTGGCAACACCAACTGGTATGTTGTTTTACTTCCAACTTGTCTCCGCCTCACAAGGATGTTATCTTGGAGTTCCAGTTTATTGGTTTCTCTTAAGAGTAGAGGCAGGTCAGGAAGTTCATCTCGTAATGCTGGTGGTGGAGATTCGCCTCGCTCTATCTGTGTGATTACATGCCGAATGATGAGATCAGCGCGCTGTTTTGCGGCAAGATCAACAGAGAAGAGCTGAGGATGGATCAGAGAGTTAAACTGTGTCTCATTCATAAAACTGTCAGGAAGACTTTCAGGAGTAATGGATATTGAGAGAACAAGTGCGTGTTCAGGGTTGATGGTTTCGGAGCTTTGCACCAGATGGCGTTCACAGATAGCTTGGACTGTTTCCTCATCAACTGTTATGTGCGTTGAGGGTTCAAGATGACGTTGAACAAACTTGATGACTCTCTCACGCTCTTTAATGGACATAGGATCATCAGGAATTTCAGAGTGCGGACGGCGTGACAAGCCATCGGCATCAGCGTTTTGTTTCCCAGCTCTGTATATAATCTTAAAGTCGAATGTGGACAGAGCAGATAGCCACCTATATGTCGTGGCATCCAGTTTTGCAGAAGTCAACAAGTAGGTCAGTGGATTGCTATCTGTAACAACTGTGAACTGAGTGCCATACAGGTAGTCATTGAACTTTTCGCTCACTGCCCATTTGAGTGCCAGAAACTCCAGTTTGTGTGCAGCATAGTTTGATTCACTCCTGGACAAGCCTCTGCTGGCGTATGCAACCACTCGCTTCCTTCCGTCATGCTCCTGATAAAGGACTGCCCCAAGGCCGGTGGAACTGGCATCGGTATGCAGAACATACGGTTTGTGGGGGTCTGCAAATGCGAGGACGGGAGCAGAGGTGAGTTTTGCGATTATGTTGCTGAAGGCCTGTTGACACACCGGAGTCCATCTTGCACCAAAGGGTTCTCTCGGGTTCAAGTAACTTGCTGGTTTTACTGTCTGTTTGAATTTCTTTTGGTTCGGTGGATAGCCAGCTGTGAGATCGTGCAGTGGTTTAACAATGGTTGAGTAGCCCTGCACAAACCGCCGGTAATATCCTGCAAAACCCAAAAATGACCTCAGTTCTTTTAGGTTAGTTGGAACTGGCCATGAGGTAAGGGCAGCAATTTTGTCAGGATCAGTTTCAACACCCATCTGAGACACGACATGGCCCAAATATTTTACAGAGGTTTGACAAAACATACATTTCTCGACAGAGAGCTTCAGTCCAAAGTCTTTGAGCCTGTTCAGAACTTTCATCAGTCTGAGCTCATGTTCCTCAAGAGTAGGAGCAAAGACTATCACGTCGTCGATAAAGACCAGTACCTCCTTGAGGTTGAGCTCTCCCATGCATTTTTCCATGAGTCTCTGGAATGTGCTCGGTGCATTCGTCACCCCCTGGGGCATGCGGTTGAATTCGTAGAATCCAAGTGGGCACACAAAAGCAGTTTTGGACTTGTCAGTGTCATCCATTTCAATTTGATAGTATCCTGACTTGAGATCCAGAACAGTGAACCACTTTGATCCAGACAAGGCAGTAAATGTGTCTTCCAACTTGGGGAGGGCGTATGCATCTTTAATTGTTTGCATATTCAGCTTCCGATAATCGATGCAAAGGCGCACACTCCCATTTTTCTTCCGTACCACCACAATCGGAGAGGCAAACGGAGAATCCGACTCCCGAATAACTCCTGATTCTAGAAGCTCTTGCAGATGTTTTCGGACAGCATCAACATCCTGAGGATGGATTGGTCTTGGCCGTTGCTTGAATGGACTGGGATCAGACAGCTTGATTTGATGTTTTACCCTGTCTGTCCTGCCGAAATCAAGATCACTCTTAGCAAAAACCTCAGGAATGTCATTGAGCTTCTGAGTAATGCGCTCCTTCCATTGTGGCGGTAGTGGTGAGTCTCCAAAGTTGTACTGTAGGTCTGGTGCTTGTGGCAAGTTAGTGGTCTGGACGGTTGTTGACAGATTTTTAACGCTTTGCCTTTTACTGAGGATCGATTGGAAGGCACTGATCTCTGCGATGACTGCATGTGCTGGAAGGCTGACTGTGTGCTCTGACTCATTGGTTACAACAACTGGCAAGTGACAAGGCCGGTGTTGAGGTAAATCAATTAGACAGGTTTTCACCATTAGACCACCAGGGAGGGCGACAGATGATGGGTGCTCAATGATAGCAGCCTTTTCTTCTGGCAAAAAACGTTTATTAAATCGACCCTCCAAAACGACAGTCTTGCCTGACTGGATGATTTGAGGCTGATCAGAATCCAGTGTCAGGAAAAATGGTTGGTCATTGGTGCTTTGGGCATGACGGTGCTGTAGAATTTTTAAAACAGCTTTATATCCAAAAGCAGATGGCAAGTAGGTATGTGGTGTTGCTTCATGGTGCTTTGCATAAGCAACGTCGAGTGCGTTGGTGCCAATTAACACGATTGGGTGAGTCTGTTTGATGTCTGGCACAACCAGGGCAAGAATGTCCACCTCAACTTCAGTGCCGAGAAAATCGGAAGGAAACGTCAGGGTAAGTTCAACGTAACCAAGATATGGTACAGCTTCACCATTGGCTCCTTCAACTTCCAACAGATCATTGAGAGGTTTGATCTCGTGCTCACTTAGATGAGTGTTGTAAAAAGAAGATGGCACGGTGGTCACTTGGGAGCCACTATCAAGAAGGCAGTTGAAGGTGGAACCATTAATCTGCACTTGGCCTGTACTTTTTGTACCAACAAGACCCCTTGGCACTATGAAAGAAGAATGATGTGTGGGACATTGGACCGGGGCAGCTTCTGGATGTCCCTCCACAGAAGCTGCGTCTAGTTTGACTTATTAGTCTTAGCTTCCCATGCTTGTTGCTTTTGACATAGAAGTTTCTTTTTCTGGTCAACAAGTTTTGGGTTGGCTTTATTGGAACAGGTGGATGAGAGATGACCGTCTTCGCCACAATTGAAGCAGTACCAAGGTTTTGGCTTGGTTGAAGTCTGGGTGAAGTTGCTGGGCTTTTGTTTATTCTGCCGGGGTTCAAACTTTTCTGGTGGTGTTTTTCTGTACAGAAGAGTTGACATTTGACGTTGGAGTTGCTGGATCTGTTGCTTCAAGTCCTTCAGTTCATCACTTGTGCTAGGGGTGGTTCTGTCATGTCCACAAGAACAGGAGGTTTGAGACTGAAGACTGACTTTTTGTTTCATTGATGAGCTCATGTGTTTCTTCATCAGTGACTCCTTGACAATTTGCCGATCCTCTTCTGTTCTCAACGACAACAGCAAGTCAGAAAATGGTGGTGGGTTGTCTTTTCTTTGTTCGAGTTGTAATTTTGCAATGACTGAATTATCCCAGCACCCTCGACAGAATTGTTTAAGTAATTGTTTGTCTTTGTCTGCTGCTGGAATTCCTCCTCTGCTGACAACTGTGCCGAGTGTGAGGTGTAATCTCTGAAGGTAGGAAGATGGCCGTTCTCCAGGGTTCTGGAGTGTATTCAAGAATTGTGCAAAAAGTTCCTCCCCATCTTGCACGGTACTAAATGCAGAATCCAGCACACGGAGGAGGACTGCTGGCAGTGTATCAGGGCCAACTCCTTTAATCAAATCTGCAGCAGGTGACAGCAGACTTTCCATAATGCGGCGTGAGACATGAAGAGCTGATAGGTTGGGGTCCGCAAGTAAGAGGTCGATTTGTGACTTCCATGCATCATAATCCACCTCATTGCTTGGTTTTGGGACTTTTCCAGAGAAAGAACGTAGACGTAGAGACGTAGAAGCAGTTAGGTCACTGTTCCGAACGACATGCTCCACTACAACTCTTTGTACTTCCTGCGGGTTAAGGTCAGTCCCAGACAGTGACACTCTTTGGGATGGAAGGAACGTTTGCCTTTCTCTTGGCCGGGGCCCCTGAGAGTAGGTGGGGGCGGCTGCCTGTGCGCCAAGCATGTCCACACTCTCTTCAGTCTCTGTTTTTCTGTCTCCATTTTTGTCATGTCCATTGTTGTCATCCTCATCATTTCCATTCCTATCCTGGCTTCTTCCGCGTTGATCCAAATGACTACCAATTTGGTTCATCACTGACTTGAGAACCTCTTCAAAGCGTGTACCAGTATGATCCGCTATGTGTTTGAGTTCAGTGAGGTAGTCAATGTGAGGGGAAGGGCTGCTGCTGTCACTCACTGTGGCTTCATATTCCGACTTGAGTGACGTAATGCGGAACATTTGGTTATCTTTGGTTTGAGATTTTCGATTGTATGGTAAACTTGACTCTAATGAAGACATTGCAGAATCATCTACAAATTCAACGATCAGGTTTTTAAAGAAACTACTCTCCGGATCATTAACAGTCAAAACACGTTTGGTTTGCCCATAAGTACGCAAATAATCAACAATTTCACGGTCAGCGGCGGTATTAGTCACACCAGTAACCAAAACAGAATGTGCAATATCGGTACCTGACTGTGTAACAAAATCATCCATTTTAATTTGTTTATTTAGTTTAATGTTATGATGTTATATTATTGTATTCTTATTTTATATTGTTAGGACAATATTAAATGTTTATTTACTTTTGTCCACGCGTGTTGCTAGTGCAAGTAAATTGAATGCTCAAAAATCAGAAGATCGGGAAAAAAATGCAAAAAACATTCACACACTATGGCTCCTGGCTGGCTCGCCAATTGTAACGCAGTGAGGCTGGGCGGACTGACCACAAAATAGATCAGAAGTAGGTTCTTTAAGGAGCCAAAAAGTGTATGAATGACAGACACAAATCAAGTTTATAATATGCAAGTTTTTAATATATGGTATATGTATTTAAACTATTGTATTTAGGTATTAATATAAGAAGATATTCAATAATAGAAAATATAACAATGATTAGTATTTTAGATTGATATATAAATAATAAAATGTATACATGAATGTATCGACTATATATATATATATATATACACACACACCTATATATACATTTATATATTTATATATCCAAGTATCAACAAGTAATAGCAACAATTAACATATTCAAAGTACCCAAAAAAAATATGAAAACCAAAATATATCCAAAGTCTGTTCGTATGATCGCAATGTCTTTTTGATCAAGCTTAACTCACGGATGTGAGATTAATGTTCCAGTAATGTCTTTGATCCAAAGAAAGAGAGGGAAAGGGAAAAAAAAAAAGAGTTCGATCTCCTACCACAAAGTGGTAATCTGGTGGCTCGCCATGGGACTCAGAGAACCAGGTCCCAGTGTCCCAGTGTCCAAGGGAAAGAGAGTGGGAGGAAAAAAAAACCTGACCTGTACATGGTCAGAGAAACACAAATTAATATACGATAAGCAAAACAAAAATACAAAATAACTTTTAGCTTTAGGTAAATAACATATTTGCATTACAACATATTTACATTTGTTTAAGTTGTAAATAGATAAACTGAAAAACATTTCATATGAAAATTATACATTTTACATACTTCAGTTTCAAAACAGTGCACTTAATAATCATCAAATTAATTACTTAATGTCAAGACTAGTATTAATCATGATGAATGTTAATTATATTAACAAAATAATTCATTTCTAATTCAAATCAGAGTTGCGCAACAATTAATAAATCAAAGTCAATATATCAAACAGTAGCTACTAAGTTCTATAGTACAAAACCATCATGGCCGCAAATGCGGAATCATAAAACAACAAAAATAATTCCCAGATCGGGTGCAAAATGCAAAATCAAAGTGTCCTTTAAGTGCTAAAGGTATGGCCTAGAATTCGGCTTTAATGAAACTAAATTTGTGTTTGTATTGGAGTAGATTGGACCCCGGTTCCATTGCTACCCCACGCGTTAGCGGTCGCCTATTTACCCATCAGCGTCTATGGGCTTTTGAACTACAAGCGCTAAATGATGTTATTAAACGGCACTATCGGCCGAAATAGGGCGACACAACCAACTTAGGACTCACCGTTGCAGCGTAGAGTTAGCGCTTAGGTGGAATGTTGAACACAGTTGCTTTGATTGTTGCTCGAGTTGAGAACACAAAATCGATCGGTGTCAGCCCGGTGCTTCCAGCACGTTAGCCACAGTGAGTAACAGCTGGGATGTGACAGGAAAGGGGAGTGACATGGGCCGCTCCAAGCAATATGAAGTGACAGAAAGATGAACTAATAAAATTAACTTTTATCTTTATATCTGCCATTTATTTATTATTGCTTAATCATCAATCAGTTATTTCTTATTATTTTTATTTACTTTTAATTCACTTTTAATTTATTATTTCTTTTGTGATGTTCAGACCTTGTGGGTTACATATATTACACACTGGTTAATAGTATAGTTATGATTGTGATGTCATGACTTTACAATAAGAGGCAAAGAAAACTTTAATCATAATTTCTTCTCTAAGTATATATTAACACATTCTGAATATCACATCTTTATACATTAATTAATGGTATGTTAATCATTAATATACCATGACTCATATGGTGACTCAAAAGATTTTGCTAAGTAATACGTTAATTCATCATGAATATCTCTTGTTCATACATTAACTCATGGTGTAGTAATCATTATAATGTCATGACTGCAGAATAAGGGGCAACTTATCATGAGTCAGACATGAATTATTTTCAGAGTATGTATTAACACAGTAGGAATATCTCTTGTTCATACATTAATTCATGATATGTTAATCATTAATATATCATGACTCATATAGTGACTCAAAAGATTTTGCTAATTAATAAGTTAATTCATCATGAATATGACTTATGGAAAACAGTAGGCCAGGGGCTGAGTCCAGCAGAGGGGTAAGTAGACCACGGCCAGCAGGTGACGGATATGAAGGTTGGAAGCCCCCGTCCTAGTTTTAATTCACCATAAATCAGATATTACTCCATCATTACTCATGCACCCTTCACTAAAGTCTGATTCATATATAATTTGATTGATAGCTATCAGCCGTGCTAATACATGATATATTAACAGCATGAATTAACAGCAATGTTAATTCATGATATATTAACAACATGAATTAACAATTCATGATATATTAACAACATGAATTAACAATTCATGATATATTAACAACATTAATTAACAGCAGTGTTAATTCATGATATATTAATAGTGACTCATCATGAGTCATCATGATTCCAACAGGAATCCTTTCATGACTCATGATATATTAATCATTAGTACATACATGAGTCATATGTTAATTCATCATGAATCAGACCATGATTCCAACATGATTCATGTACCCTTATTGTAAAGTGTTACCGAAAAAAGAGCGTAGACCTTCACCAAGGCAGACCTCCCCCCTTCAAATGAAGAGAGGTCCACCAAGGAGGTTATGTTTTTGCCAGTTTGTCTGTCTGTCTGTTAGCAAGATAACTCAAAACGTGATGTGGTGGCGATCCAGAAGAGATCCTGGATTTTGGATCACTTTGAAATTTTACATTGCGGTAAATGGAGAATACATTCCAAAGTGTTCCAGAATCCAGGATCTCTTCCGGATTGCCACCGAAATATAATCATTTGTTCCTTGTGACACTCTCAACACGTCCTGAAAATGTCATCAAACTCTGTAGATAACTTTGTGAGTTCTCTTGCTAACTAACAGACAAACTCTGGCCAAAACATAACCTTGTTGCCAAAGGTAATAAAGACTGTGAAACATATTTTGAGCCTCATAGTTTTGCATTTGGGTCCATCAAAACAGTTACGTAGTGTTTAGGGAGGTGGGACAAGACTGTGACTGACCAATGAGGCATCTATCTTATTAAAGTATGTACGATTTAGTACATTTAATGTCTGAAGCAAATACTTAATATAAATTAAATGTAGACCAGTGTTACCACAGATACACACAAAAAGTACTGAAACCAGGTACTGTTTTTTCAAGGTACCAGTTCCCAGGAAATGTGTTTCAGTGTTGTCATTATTATTCATTCATTATCTGAACCCACTTTATCCTCACTAGGGTCACGGGGGTCACTGGGGGCCTAATCCAGCTACAATGGGTGAAGGCGGGGTACACCCTGTATGAGACGCCAGTTCATCTCAGGGCTGAACATATATAGACAAACAATCACTCTCACATTCACACCTATGGCCAATTTTAGATTAACCAATTAACCTATCAGTGCATGTGTTTGGATGGTGGGAGGAAACCGGAGTGCCCGGCGAAAACCCACGCGGACATGGGGAGGACATGCAAACTCCACACAGAAAGGTCTGGTACGGGATTCGAACCAGGGTCCTTCTTGCTGTGAGCCACGAGTGCTAACCACCGCACCACCGTGCTAACCACCGCACCACCGTGCTAACCACCGCACCACCGTGCTAACCACCGCACCACCGTGCTAACCACCGCACCACCGTGCTAACCACCGCACCACTGCACCACCGTGCTAACCACTGCACCACCGTGCTAACCACTGCACCACCGTGCTAACCACTGCACCACCGTGCTAACCACTGCACCACCGTGCCATCCTGTATCAGTGTTGTATGTGTTTAAATGTGAAAGGTACTCATGTCTGTATCTGCGGTTGATAACTTCCAGACTTAATAATCTGATGGAAAGTCTTGAATTCCCTCTAGTGTTATTAGCAGCAGCCGGATAATTGACTGATAGAGATTAACCCAGGCCTCATTAAGTCATCGTTTGGCTTTCTTTACTCAGACCCAGGAGGCAATGAAGATGTATGAGAAACATTAACACCATGTGAAACTGCTGTTAGTGGTTTCTGATTTAAAAAAAGAACATGTATAGCCAACAGCTTGAGTGGAATTAAAGTAGACCTTCAGGCTTTTATGCACAAACATTAGCAGAATAGCATTTTTGTTCTTACCTGCAGTTTAACCTTGACAGCGTCGATGGTTAAAACTTTATTCTGAAAGACAAAAGAAGTATTTGTGAGATTTGGAGCCATATTCATTCAGTTTTCTAGCACAACATGGCCAGACTTTTTTTTTTTTTTTTACAGAAATTCCCTGGAGAGTTTGCACCAGATCCTTGAAAAGATAAAAGTTATTCACAAGACAAAAATATTCAGAGTGAGAAGGAGGCAGACAATATATATATATATATATATATATATATATATATATATATATATATATATATATATATATATATATATCCCAGGTTGAATCCCAGGTGTGCCCTTAGGCAAGGCACTTTACGCTATACATGCCTATACCTCACGATGAGCGATACAATAAATAGAGTCATACCGGCTTGGGCGGCGCCCGGGACAACAAGGTCCGCGTTAGGGGATGAGGAACCAGTACACCCTGATGTTAAATTGGCTACTGGAACAAGACATTCATGGAGCAGGGCAGAGAACATGGTACTGATGGAGTGTTACTAAATGTCTCCAGCAGATACCAGGAACAACATCAGAGATCTGTGTCCAAAAGAGCGCATTGTTAGGAACAGCTAAGATCCTGCGCAGAACCCTCAGGCTCCCAGACCTCTGGTAGAGGACCCGAGTCTGAAGGAGACACCGCCCACGTGGGGCGAGAAGAACATTTATTTATATATATATATATATATATATATATATATATGGAGAGAGAGAGATAGAAAGTGAGCAAGAGAGAACAAGTAATAGACTGAGTGAGAGCGATGGTGAATGGACTGACTGCACTTGCACATTTTATTCACCAGTTGATGCTCAAAGTGCTTTACATTCACCCATTCACACACACACTCATACACCAGTAGACGGCTGCTGCCAATACACTGGCGCTGCCTGACCCCTGACCCCTGACCCTACTGGGAGCAACTTAGGGTTCAGTGTCTTGCCCAAGGACACTTCGACATGTGGCAGAGGCGGAACGCGAACCTTCAACCCCTCGACCCGCTCTACCAACTGAGCCACAGCCGAGAGAGAGAGAGAGAGAGAGAGAGAGAGAGCAAGAGATTGAATGATGGTGTGAGGGTGATGCAGTTATAGATGGTTAGAGACTGTGATGAGCATCTCTACGAGGAGAATCTATTGAATTTCCATCTGTACTGTGACTGGGTCACATGGTACAGTTGATCCTCAGGTTCTGTTCGACACCTCTGGATCATATTACATTTAGTTCCCACTGGTTCTGTGGTGAATGCATGCACCACATTGGACTATTTATCCATATACACGCCTCCTCTACAGAAACATTCAACAGTCACACTAACACACGTCTTAATAGTTGTGGTCATTCATATCTACCATCTTGGCCCCTCCTCCTCTGAACCTGGGGGTTGAACCAGAGCAACAGAGGACACATCCAGCCATACCATGTTTACTGTGGGTGAAGGGGGGATTTGAAACTGTTTGGTTGAATCAGGGTCAAATTAAGTATAATATGAATGATTTGGCATCAATGATGATGATGATGATGATGATGATGATGATGATGATGATGTCACTGTGTTAATGGGTTCAATGTGGAACCTATGGGTTAATTTAGAGAGGCCAGAAAGGTAATTATTTTGTTAATTGAATAATGGTTGGGCAAGGGGAGGAGCTTAGCCTTTATAATGCTCTGGCTAACAGGGGGAGGGGCTTAGCCTTTATAATGCTCTGGATAACAGGGGGAGGGGCTTAGCCTTTATAATGCTCTGGCTAACAGGGGGAGGGGCTTAGCCTTTATAATGCTCTGGATAACAGGGGGAGGGGCTTAGCCTTTATAATGCTCTGGATAACAGGGGGAGGGGCTTAGCCTTTATAATGCTCTGGCTAACAGGGGGAGGACTTAGCCTTTATAATGCTCTGGCTAACAGGGGGAGGGGCTTAGCCTTTATAATGCTCTGGCTAACAGTGGGAGGGGCTTAGCCTTTATAATGCTCTGGCTAACAGTGGGAGGGGCTTAGCCTTTATAATGCTCTGGATAAAACGGGGGAGGGGCTTAGCCTTTATAATGCTGTAGCTAACAGGGGGAGGGGCTTAGCCTTTATAATGCTCTGGCTAACAGTGGGAGGGGCTTAGCCTTTATAATGCTCTGGATAAAACGGGGGAGGGGCTTAGCCTTTATAATGCTGTAGCTAACAGGGGGAGGGGCTTAGCCTTTATAATGCTGTAGCTAACAGGGGGAGGGGCTTAGCCTTTATAATGCTGTAGCTAACAGGGGGAGGGGCTTAGCCTTTATAATGCTCTGGCTAACGGGGCCCAGGGACTCAGTCTTACTGATGCCATGCAGTGTGACCATAATGTTTGTTTGATTATGCTTGAATTTATTTTTCTTTTCACTGCAAATAAAAGTAAGACGTACTCAGCATTTGTGACTCCACCCTTTTTCCTTTTTTGACTGAACAGTGGACCTACAT
>CM035801.1:3563860-3638860 GCA_020466265.1 Siphamia tubifer
ATTAATGTTTATATAAATGATTATGGATGTTTTTGTGGTAATGATAAAAAGGACAAAGTATATTGTGTGTTAGCGCAGTATATTTGAATTTTAGTTTGTAAAAAGGGGGTGGGAGTTTATAAGTTTGACTTCTTCCCACTCCTTTTTGAGTACAAGAAAAAAGAATGGTCGACTATTTTCATTGTTGTTTTGATGATTATTGTGTGCTCGAAATAAAACTGAACTGAACTGAACTGAATGTGTAAAAATGTTCAGTTTTGGCTGCTGGTGACCCATTTCCACAGAACACTGGTCTGGCTGTGAGCGCTTTTTAAATTTATTTTTGTGTTCTTTATCAAAAAACAAAATAAAAAATTACATATATGGTTGAGTAACAGCAGTTTTAGGAGGTTTTCATTTTTTCCTGAGCCTGGGGACATTATCTACGCTGAGTGTGTTGCACAGACGACACAAAAGTATGAAATATTGAGGCAGAGGTGTGAGGTTATGACAGATGCCACACTGGTTCAACAAAAGGTTCAAATGTATTTGTGCTTTTGACATTGAACAGAAATACTGAAGGATTCAACGTCGCCTGGAGCATCGACCCGTGTGTCTGAGCCCAAAAGGCCTCGCTGCTGCTCTGATAATGACTTAAAAAAGATTTTATTTTACAAATCACTGCATCTTTACGTCAGTCAATGTGTGTGTCGTCTCTGCATCTATTTCTATCACAAAAGATAAAAAAGGTGTTTTTTTCACCATGTCATACTTGTGTTGTCGGTGCGAGTCCTTCCTATAAACAGAGCTTTATTATAATGACACAAAGTTAAGAAAAATAATCTGTCAGTTTAACTCTGTGTCAGATAACGTTTGGTCCAACTCTAAGTTACATTAAAATGTACTCGATGTAACTTGTCATTATTATTTAACCTTCCTGGTTAATATTAAAGGCTGCTGACTTTAATTGTACTTCAGACCAGAAGCTTGATCGTTCTTCAGGAGTAAATAAAATAGGAAGAGATGATATATATATATATATATATATATATATATATATATATATATATATATATATATATATATATATATATATGATAGAGTAACATTAATGTGATCACTGGAGGGTTCATATCTTTAATAAAGGCAGTACTCAGGCGACTGAGCATCATTTTAAAAAACACTGTCACAGATTATTTCATTATTTCTCACTCTTTACTGTCTAAAATAAATAGTTGTCAATATGATAGTATTGTTGTGTCAGACCATACTCAAACACTGCCGGACAACTGATGAAAGTAGTTTGCTAACTGTTAGGACTGGCTCTTATTAATTGCCACATTTGTGTATTTGCATTTATATATATTTACACTATAGCATTTATTGGAACATCTGAATGTAATTGTTAGAAATTATTGTGAATGATTTCTGTGTGTGTGTGTGTATGTGTGTGTGTGTGTGTGTATGTGTGTGTGTGTGCATGTGTGTGTGTGTATGTGTGTGTGTGTATGTGTGTGTGTGTATGTGTGTGTGCGTGTGTGTGTGTGTATGTGTGTGTGCGCATGTGTGTGTGTGCGTGTGTGTGTGTGTGTATATGTGTGCGTGTGTGTGTGTATGTGCATGCGTGTGTGTGTGTGCATGTGTGCATGTGTGTATGTGCATGTGTGTATGTGTGTGTGTGTATGTGCATGCGTGTGTGTGTGTGCATGTGTGCATGTGTGTATGTGCATGTGTGTATGTGTGTGTGTGTGTGTGCATATTTTCCCAGATGTTGGAACCAGGAGCTGCTTGGATCCCAAGAACGAGCGCTACGAGTTTCAAAGGTCCATCATAATGAGGACCAGTGGAAACAGCTGGACTGATAAATGCTGCTTCTTCAAGAAACTGTCAAAATAACATTAATGTCATTATATCATTTTAAATGATGTCCCCACCCTGTTAGCTGATGTTTGTACAGGGACTCCTGTTTTTTAATAGAGCGTGTTTGTTCTGTTCTCGCTCTCCCATGCATGTGGAATTAAAACTGTCTCATTGTCTCTTTGTTTCTGTCCAGTGTTATTTAACGTTAGGTTAAAGAGGTGAACCTATTACTAAGGTTACGTCCAGACGATTTCAATATGGTTTCAGTTTTGAACCATGTCAAAAACATATTATGTAAGAATGTAAATATGTCAGTAAAAGGGGCGGAGTCACTGTGGGTGCACCAGAGTAAAGGGGCGGAGAAAGAAGAGAGGGGCGGAGTCAGTGTGGGTGCACCAGAGTAAAGGGGCGGAGACAGAAGACAGGGGCGGAGTCACTGTGGATGCACCAGAGTAAAAACACTCAACTGTCCCTTTAAGGCCTGTTTCTCAGTGGAGTTGTGAACGTATATGAATACAGTTCTATCCTCTTATATCCCTGGCCTCAGAATGTTTATAGAATCACTTTCTTGCAGATAATGTGCTTACGTTCTAATATTCAGCTGCAGTGAGAGCAGGGTGAGTCAAAGTACAGCTTAGGGACAGAAGTGAAATGGTTTTCCTTCCTTTTCCTCTGGGTCGTCTATAAGCACAGAACAACAAAGTTATTGGTTATGATGTTTAAGATGAAGACACTAACACTTCTGTTCTAAACAAACTGGGGCAAAGACGCAGAGAAAAATACCTTTAATATTAAACTTGTTAAGATGGTGAGGAAAACAATGAATGTTGTTTAATTAAAGAACTAAAGCTGAATCACACTAACAATTACAAGCCTTTTATTTTGTTCAGAAGATCATATCTGACTGTTTATACTCTTTATCTCTTCATCTCAAAACATGTAAATATATTTTTCTGTCATAGTTTATCATTTTTATAGGGCTGTCAGGGTTCCTGTGGATTAACTTTGCATAATCATGATAAAATATTCACTTTAATCTCTTATTTTTCATGAGTAAACAGAGTGAAGAAAGAAGGGAATATATCTGCAGTTAACACTTTGATGTATGAATTACAGGAATGTTAGTCAGGAGTTATAAAAATGTTCACTCAGCTGGAGAACGTGTTTAAGATTTGAACCAAAGAAACATGTATGTGAATAAATAAATACATTTATTTTAGAACATATATATATATATATATATATATATATATGTGACCCACCACCAGTAAACCAGGCATAAGTGTGTGTAAATCCAAACAGAGTTATGTGTGTATCTTGGTAGAGTGGAAACTAAGGTTTAAGATGGTGAAAAAATGATGTTTCTATCACAAGTAGAACCAAAGTTATGGTCATTTTAATATCCACATTTGGACATATTTTACAATTTGCATATTTTTAGATATTGTCCGTTAAAGTTTTGGACTGTTTTGGGGTAGGAAGTCCTTAGCAACGCATAATAATTTGTATCCGATTGACACAAATTGTTGACAGATGTTAAAGGACACTCTGATGGACATGTCACAGAAGTTTTATATATTATAATAATAGGACAGAAGTGTGACGTATTATAATCATTTGGCTTACACCATTGGACAGAACATTCAATATAAGCTTTTACCTCGTACCAAACACTTGGGTGTTTACCCACGGAACGGAGATCGTTTTGTTCGGCGAAAAGAGGTGGAAGTCGTCTTTGTCTTTGCTCAGCAATACCTGAACTTTTGTCACCGCTTAAATAATTGACTCAATAAACACCTTTATTGATTGGATTTCAATGTAATGACCACAGGAAGTGAACATAGAGGTGTTAAGGTACCGTTTTTTGATAAGGTGTAAACACTAATAACAAATCACCTTCCAGCCTAAATTTGGCTGTAGCTCTGAACGGCTCAGTGCGACTTATGCCTGGTTTGGTGGTGGTGGGTCACATATTTGAAAAGGACAGACCCGACCCACTTCTGGACCCACATTTTTAAAAAGTAGTCAATGGTCTTTATGAAATAGCATTGTTCTTAAAACATATTGAAGAATTTCACTCAAGATAATTTTTTCATGAAGAATCGTCATAAGAATTATCTTAAGAAAAGTTTTGTGAATCCGGCCCCTGTGTTTTTTATTTGTTTTTTTTACAGTACATGTGACAATAAACAGTTGAAATGAATGATCAGAGAGCTGCATCATACTGTAGAAGTGAAACCCTTACGGACAGATGTGTGAGTCTCAAGAGGAAGAGTCAATAAACCCTCTGATGTGTTGTCTGTTATAGAGCAGAGAAAGTGTTGAGTGATGGTGGTGTTTAGTTTTCCCTCCTCTATAACCACAGCTCATGCACTGGCTGCCTCTGGGGTAAAGCCTCAGGGTAACTTAGTGATCCTTCACTCACATACGTTCACTCATTTCTTATGCATTTCATCCATATTGCATTGAATGCTGTGAGATACAGTTAGTTTACTTTACAATCACAAATATCTAGTGTGTTCTAAGCCTCTATTTGTGCAGATTTATTACAGTATATTGAAAACACATCGAGAGCCACTGCTCAACGGCAACCGCCTTCAACTAAAATAACAGAATTAAAAGTCAAGATGCTTCTGCAGCTCAAAGCCAAACACTGTTATTTAGTCGAGATGAAAGTAAAAAAAATGACTTGCTCATTGACAGTCCATAAACGGTTTCACCAACACGGAAAAAATCCACACCGTTGTCTTTGACTATGTTCAGACAGAAGGTTTTTAAAGGATTATCTGGAGTAAAAATCTGTTTAGTTGAGTTTTTAGATGATTGTTAGTACATACATATAGGTGACATTAACATCACATCATTTGGATAAACACTGACAATTTGACATTTGATTATTTTGATCCAAACTGTGTTAAACATGAAGTGATTAGAACATGTCTTTATCACTGACAGACTAACTCTAATAAAGTTTAAACAACATCACACTTCAGTGGTAGTAAGTAGAGGGTCCCTAAAGACAAACTCAAGTGTCCTGAGGTCTTCATGTCCTCAGATAGTGTGTCCACAGTTATGGACCTGTGGTTCAGAAGACGTCTGAGGACGAAGACACAAAGAGTCCATTGTCCAGTGAAGAGTTAGACGCTCTGGAAATTCACTACTTCACTGCATTGTTTTTTAAAAACAACCTGTTAGGAGGTTAAGCTTTGCTGTTACATACACCTTCATTTACATTTAGAATCAAATACTGGACTGTGTTTTTAAAAGGAATGCAACAAAGTCCTGAATTCCCAGAGTGTGGATATATATATATATATATATATATATATATATATATATATATATATATATATATATATATATTCCAAGCCAAATGCAAACCCAGGTCAAGTCTGTAGCTTTATTCTTTTTATGATAAAGAAAACTTCAGACTTTTGGGAATATTTTCCACTAAATAAATGATGAGTGTTTGTCTTCGCTGCTGAAGTTTCCATGGATTATTCATGTGTAAATCTGTGCCTCCGGTCTGTATTATTTGTTAGGTCACTGTCCTGTCTGCAGGTGGTCATCATGAGGCCACGGCAGCACTATCCTCATGAGAACAAGATGGCTGCACTTATATCATGTGGCAGCTGCAAGGGCTCAGTGCATGATGGGAAATGTTCAATGTTTAATGAAATGACTGTTTCAACTGTTGTACTCTGATTACTGCCAGTGTTAGGTATTTATAGACTAGTATTATATTTACTGTACATGTATGATGTTCTGCTAATGCTTTACATTACAGATCACTAAGAAGGTGCCAAATCTATGGTCACTGTGATGTAATTTTATGGTAATAATGACTTTATAACCACTTACTACAGGTAATGTATGCGTCACAGAGGTGGAAAGTAACTAAGTACTTTATTACTGTACCCTCTGCTTGTGTTCGCGGTCAAATCTGACTGATTTACAACTTAAAACACTCAAATATTGTGTTTTTTATCTGATTGTTTGAAGGCCTTATCTTATCCTCCACACACCTGAACATATAAAACTGATCATCACTTCTTTCATTGAATTTTCAGTGTTTTAATCAACCTTATAACATCTGTGGTGTTCCTGCTCAAAAGTGACGGCCATAGAAAATGAAAGGGATCCAGAATATATTCATCCATCAGACACAAAACAGCCCCTAACTCTAACCCATACTCATCTCTTTCCCTTTATTTTGTGCCAACCTGGTATTAGAGGAGGAGTTTCCAGAGGAGACTGTTCCTAGCAGACCAATGGGAAGCTACCCGTCTGGTTAAGACTGTGTGAGCCCCAG
The DNA here is from genome assembly GCA_020466265.1 of Siphamia tubifer. Classification (NCBI taxonomy): domain Eukaryota; kingdom Metazoa; phylum Chordata; class Actinopteri; order Kurtiformes; family Apogonidae; genus Siphamia; species Siphamia tubifer. The sequence continues at coordinate 3,570,012 of CM035801.1, forward strand.
CCCTGGCTGCTCTGCCCCAACAAGGACAAGGGCACAAAAGGGAAGCACTGGGAGCATGATATGCTGCAGATGAGTGCATTTTTTGGTCTGAACACCGATCACCAAAACACTTGATCTGCCGATCACTGAAGGAATTTTAAATGTCCAAACCTGTCATCTAGCAGAAGGTGCATCATTTATACTTTGACTATTTATTTTTTGGCACCTTTTTACTTTAACTCCTTACATTTTTGCACTTTATACTTTATACTCTTTACATTTATATAAATATATGTAATTTATACTCTTTACATTTATATAAATATATGTACTTTATACTCTTTACATTTATATAAATATATGTACTTTATACTCTTTACATGTATATAAATATCCGTGTTCAGAGGTAAAACTGCAGCGACACTAGGAGTCACTGTAGAAAAATGAGGATTCAAGTCTTGTTGTTTGACAGTGACAGTGAGTGTGGACACAAAGATTAGAGACAAAGACAAACAGGGTGTTTCTGAGAACCACCTTCAGTCCATAATGTCAGAAAAATAACTCTGTGACAAACAGAATAAACTCATTCCTTTTTCAATCTAAACAGATGTGACAGTATAAAATCAGTGGACATATTTATATATGATTGTTCTATGACTTTTAACTCACAATGTTGACTTTGTCTTTTAAAATGATGCAACTTTTGTCTCAATTGTAACTTTTTTTCCACCATTTTTCCTACATTTTCTGTCCATATCCACTAAACTGACTAACTGTGACCTGATCAAACTCATCATCTGTGAACTAACTCACTTTTAAAGTCTTTATTTTGAATACTTGTGAAACTTTTCAGATTTTTCCTGCTAAATAAGATTAAGAAGAAAACTGGGACATTGGAGGCGGATCCTGTTAAATGATAGCCTAGGATCTAGTCTGTCCCCAGTGGCCGCAAATGGTATTTGCTACGGGGAGACAGACTAGACAGCCTAGGATCTGAAAATCCAAAATGGGTCGGACCAATCAAATCGCGAGGGGCGGGATTGGAGCCCGCCCTGCCTCATGACGACACAAATACGACACGTAATGTTGTAGTCGCAGAGACGTAGCAGCTAGCACACCAAAGAGAAGAAGAAGGCGTAGCTGCTAGCTAGCACACATTGCCGTAACACCAGTTGCTAGCTGCTAGACAACATGGCTCATCACCAGGAACAACCATTGGAGCTGGCTTTGGCAGCAACGCTAGGTGATTTAAAATTACAGTTTTCCCTGCGAGAGGAGCAGAAAACGGCACTTAAGCTGTTTTTGGAAAAAAGGGACGTTGTCGGAGTTTTGCCCACCGGGTATGGCAAAAGTTTGATTTATCCAATAGCGTGGTGTTGTGTAAAGAGAAAACTTGACAGACAGCGGTTATCCCGCCCACAAATTCGCCTAGACCTTCTAGACTGCCCCCGTAGCAAATGCAGTTTGCGGCCACTGGGGACAGTCTAGATCCTAGGCTAGTTAAATGATGCAATTACCATTTATGGATATTTATTGATATTTTGTCGTGTGTTTTATGTAATATTGACAATTGTGTTTGTTAGAATATGTTTCCTCTGTGGATAATTATGGGACATAAAGGTTCAGATCAGCTGTTTGACATTTTTCTTTAGAATAAATGAGTGATTGTACCTGCTGTGGATATTTGATCTGACAGTGGTTTATATTTTCTGATATGTGTCAATCTACATGAGGTCATGTGACATGTGGGACAGGTTTGGGTGCTTTAATTAAAGCCTGTTAAACCCTGGGTCTGTTCTGGGCTTTGGTGGTTAAAGACATGTCCAAATAAACAGAGTTTATCTGCAATAACAAGCTCTATGTCAGGGGTGTCCGAGTCCAGTCCTCGAGGGCCGGTGTCCTGCATGTTTTAGATGTTCCCCTCTTCCATTCCACCTGGAGGTCATTACATCATTATCAGTCTGATGAGGAGCTGATTATTAACTCTTTAAGTGTCAGTGTTGATGCATTCTGAATGGATGATTTAGTTTAAATATTCAGAAAAATGCTACTATTTTCTTTTTAGTTTTGTGCATGGACAAGGTGCCAAAAAGCAAGATTTTTTTTTAAAATGTATTTTATTTAAACATTTTTTTAAAGGCAAAATTAAAATTACTGGGACCAAATTTCAATAGTAGTTTTCTTTCCACATTATTTGTCATTTTGTAAATATTTATTAGTTTTTGTTGCTCATTTTGTTTATTTTTCTACATTTTGGGTTTTAAAATGTAGTATTTTTCTTTGATTTGTGTCTTACTTTGCTCATGTTACCAATTATTTTGTTAGTTCTCAGGAGTTAAAGGGTTAAACTGAATCACATGGAAGAAGAAAATATCTAAAACATGCAGGACACCGGCCCTCGAGGACTGGACTTGGACACCCCTGCTCTATGTGTAATGATCAGACTTGTGAGATGCCATCATTAGTGTAAACATCAGTGTAGATGACACTGTGTCAGAGTAAATGCAGATGGAACACTAAATAAATGAAGACATTTTACCCTCGCCCAGAAAAACAAACTGCATTTGATATTAAATATCACCTCTAAATATATGCAGTGGGAGTTTTAAAACTATACAATCCTATAATAACATTTGGACAATACCTGTGGAAAAAAATGATGTTAGTGAAGAAGAGTAAAATGACAGGTTTATGTAAACAGACGTCTGGGCGTTCTGCAGTTTGGTACAGTTTGGTACAGTCTGTGACCTTTGACATTTCTTAGGTACCAACTTATAAAACTCATTTCATTTGATTCACATGTCATTACAGGTCTTAAAAAAACTCAAATCAAACCTTATTTTGAATATTTCATAAAACTTAATCATCCTTCTGTACATTGTGCGTCATGTGTCTTCAGTCGTTTTCATTTACGCAGGGCTGTAGCTCTGGTCTGCATTGGCCCATTTCTGTGATTGACATCTTATTTTAATCCTCTGACCCAATAGAATCAAGCTTTAGTCACTACATACATGTCAATCACTCCATTAGTGAACCATGAGTGACCGAATACATGTGACGCACACTGGCGAACGTCCGCTTCGCCCAATCACAAACCAAATCTCGACCCTCAGAGCCCTCCTCCACTCTGCTATTGGACCACAAAGACAAACAGGAAGTGTAATGCTCCGTACACAACAGTTTAATTCTGCTAAACTAACTTCATCTGAAGGTAAAGATAATATTTATCTATGTTTTTTTTAAATGAGTTGTTGGTTGGTTGAAAAGTGATGAAAATGTTTCTGTCGATGCTGTGCAGCTAATGTGTGTTAGCTTTGTTTACAGCGATCAGCTGATAGTTTAAACATGTTCGAACATCTTTTATCAGTTTTACACTTTTGCAGCAAAAACTGTGTTTGCTGATTATATGAATGGTTTATATGAGCTTTTCTCATCTAACACAGAAGTGTTAGATATGTGATATGTGTAAACATTAACACTCCGTGGTTGTCCCGCCTCCTCCTTGCTTTTGATTGGTCGGTAAGATAATTGTGACATTGAGGAGTGCAGTGTTGATCTAAAAGTTAAACTATTTCCAACTCGCAGCACTCTGACACTTTCATCTTGTTTTTATTTGTCAACAAACACACACTTTGTCACGGTTATCATCAGTGTTTTTAGAACAGCTGTGTCGTCTCGTCATCGTCCCGTCTTCGTCCTGTCATCGTCCCGTCTTCGTCTCGTCTTCATCCCGTCATCGTCCCGTCTTCGTCCCGTCTTCGTCCCGTCTTCGTCCCGTCTTTGTCCCGTCTTTGTCTCGCCATCGTCCCGTCTTCATCCCGTCTTCGTCCCGTCTTCGTCATGGGAAAAAGGGTCGTCGACAAACATATTTGGTCTCGTCTCGTCTGACGAAATTAACAGTGTTTGACACCTGTGGTCTAAACTAAGTAGCAGAGCAGTTTTTAACTAAATAAACGTTTAATTACTTCCAGACACATCTGCCATTGGCTCCACACCCCCTCCATCTGGAACTGACATGGGCTGGTTTGCTGTTACTTCCACTTTAACAAAAGTGGGTCCAGGACAGTCTGATATATGCAGCTTGTTCATTTGTCTTATTTATCTTGAACATCTTTCTGAAATCTGAATGATCCAGGAAGTGTTTCTGTGCTAACATGAACTGACTCAGACCTGGACCATGTCTTTCATTCAGACCAAAGACCACCTGTTTTAGCCACGCCAGTGTCCAGGGGATGTTCAACAGCTGCACATTTGTTCTGATGCAAACTGGAAAATCTGGGCCAAATGATGTAGGTGTGAAAGTAGAGCTGCATGGAACCTTTAGTTCTGGAACAGACTGTCGTTGAGTGGTGTGTGTTCACAGCAGCTCAGAACAGGACCCACCCTAGCCTGTCTGTTGCCATTAGCAGGATTTTGTGCCCCCGCCCCGTACCATGAATTGCTCGTAAATAGTCGTATTTCACATGTCAAAGGCCCCTAATACTACCCCCTAAACCCTTTAAAAACTATAAAAATATACACATTTAGTATGAAATATGCATTAAAAGTTTTATAAAATGTATATTTTAGATTTAATGTCTTGGTGTCAGTGGGTAAATGTGTCACTGACTGAACATTGAACCATTAAATGAACCAGACATGTGGGTCATTTTCATACCAGACATGTGGGTCATTTTCATACCACACATGTGGGTCATTTTCATACCACACATGTGGGTCATTTTCATACCACACATGTGGGTCATTTTCATACCATTGTTTGTTTTAATTGTCACTTTCACCTTGAACAATGTTTGGTGAAATATTGATCCAAAGACGATTGACTTTGACCACTTTTCATAATCTTCCTAAAATGTCCCAGGCGTACGTCGTCAAAGTGGGCGATAGTACGACTCCTGAACATTTTTCCAGGGTTTGTTTCCATGAATTGGGAAAGTTGATGAAATGTGTCCAGCATGTCTTTAATTGCTTCTGATGGAATGACGGCTCCTCCTCCTGTTTTCATCATCTCCTGTTTCACTTCTAATGATAACGCAGTCACTTCTTTTTTTTACCAGTAATTAGAATAATTGTCTTTGGGCTCATGATGAATAATGAATACGCACTGTAATAAATTAGTAAATTATTTTACCACTGTCTGTGGTAAAATATTATTTTCCATCTGGGCTTATACATTTAATATCCTACTGTAAATACATTTATTATGTATTTAACCATCTGTTTATTCAATTCTTAAATATTTTTGCGTGAAAAATATTGGACGTTTTTTTACTGTCAAACCTTTGCTTTTCTGACAGGACGGACAATTGCTGTTCACAAACACATTTCCATAATTTCAGACAGAAAAGCTGATGGGTGATGGTAGTGTGGAACCATTAATTTTGTTTTGCAACATGAAAAAATGAAGCAACTTTTGGCCAAAAGCAGAGGGCTTTTGGCCAAGAGCTGGGTATCGATTCAAATTTCAAGAATTGATCCGATTCTGATGATTAAGAATTGATTCTTTTTGATTCTATCTGATCCACTTCAGGTTAGTGGTCTTTAAAAACAAAAATCTTTCATTTCATGACTGTGTCATAATGGTGTGCAGCCAGGTTGTTGTTGTTTTTTTTTCAGGGAAATCAGAAATAAAGAACTTTTCATTTATTTATTTTCTAACTACATTTTGACTTTTCAAACATTCAGTGGATGAATGACTGCATTGTGCACAAACCGCCTGAAGCCCTAGTTTTCAACGATGGAGTACGACCATACGTCTTTACACACAAATTCCACAATCGTCATGGTTACGCTATGAGATGGTGTGTTAAAGTTTCATTTGTCCAGTGGACGGATTGTTTGATGTTGTTCCAAGTGCTTGTTAGTCGTATTTATAAAATACTTCACTTCCATTTGACAAAACTGGTTTTGTCAAACACACATCTGTGTCTTTTTTTTTTTCGGGAACCGGAAATATTTCCAGGCTGGAGCCTTGAGAGACATTTTCTGAAAGTTTTGGCTAACTCTGTCACTACAATCTGACGGCATGTTTGTTTGAGGTCACACACTGCAGGGTCAGAGGTCACACACTGAGAGCACCTGCGGCAATTCGCTGACGTGGCGGGGGGTGGGGGGTTGGAGGAATGTTCAATGGTGGAAAAATTTACTAAAACTAAAACAATTGAAATTCAATCTTTGTACATACAAATCAATCCTAAGTAATTAATATGCAAATTGATCCAGAATCAGAAAATGGATTTTGTAAACACAGACCTAGTGTTGGTTGTGTTTTACTTTTCATCTGAAGCTGTTCTGAGCTGTGAGCGTAGGCTGGTGTTTGCATAACTCTGAGTCCACGCTGCCATCCTGCAGGACGCTTCAGCTGGGACGTCAAATCTATCAGAGTTTTTAGATGTGTCACAAACCTGACGTGAACAGATGATGAAGAAGTGGTTGTTGAACAAAAACTGACACAGGGTGAATTACACTGTACTGGAGCGTGAACCACTTCAGTTTATTTAAGTCGACTTATCCATCATTAAAGTCGAAGTCGACGGGTCGTGATGACATCATCACATTGTCGGCATAGTAACAACATGACACATGTCTGTCCATCAATGAACAACTTGTATTAAAGTTCACTGTAACGTAACAACGTCCACTGACAAGACACAAACATTAGCATTTTAACCCCAACAAAACAAAGGCTAACGTTAGCATAGAGTTTTCTGTTAAATGTAACTGAACATCAGTCAGTGAACATATGTCCACATTTGGTCTGGACCCACGGCTCTAAAACCAGTGATGTGTGGATTGATGTATAAATAACTAACCCACCCGGACCTCGGACCGCAAGAAAGATATTTGAAAAGGACAAACCCCACCCCCTTCTGGACACACATTTTTAAAAAGTAGTCAATGGTCTTCATGAACATCACATGACCTTTGACCTTACTCACATACCTGAATTTATTTCTGTGTTAAAATCCAATGTCATTGGGGTCCACAACCTGTAACACCCAAAGACACACTTGAACCTGGTTTCCATGGAAACTAAAACACTGGGAGCCGCTCATCATCTTTAAAAATCTCAGCCAATGTGTCCCAACCCTTACTGGTTTTTTTTTGGATGTTTCCGGAGCTTCCTCTCTCCCTCCATACTGTAGGAAACTGACCACGATGGACGACACCTTCACCAACATTCCCTTAATAAATTGTATTTATCAGGTTATTTTAATGTTTATCTCAAAGGAAAAACCACCGATCAAAAAAAAATATGACTAAAAATATTTTTTAATGATCCGTAACTGCAGGTGACCGCTAACTCTGGGTCAGCCTGGTCATCACTGGTAGGTTTTAGAAAGTGTTACCAAAGAAAGATAAAGATGGGGGTGGGGGTGGAAGCTTTAGGGGGGCTCGCTATCCCACCATTTGAAAATATTTGATCTAAAACATGCAGAACACCAGACCATGACGACTGGGTTTGAGATTTACTGTTCTAGAACAATCCAAGAGGCAAAGGTAAGAATATGCAGAACAGAGAAGTAAGGGGTTCTATTTTTTATTTTTTTTTTTTCAATATTTATTACCTCCACCAAAGAGGTTATGTTGTTACCGGAGTTTGTTTGTGTGTCTGTTATTTAGCAAGATAAGTCAAAAGGTTATGGGCAGATATTGATGAAAATTTCATGAGGTGTTGGGGGTGTCACAGGGAACAAATGGTTCAATTTTGGTGATGATCTGGAAGAGATCCTGGATTCTGGATCACTTTGAAATGTATTCTCCATTTACCGCAATGTAAAATTTCAAAGTGATCCAGATCCAGGATCTCTTTCGGATCCTCACCAACATCTAATCATTTGTTCCTTGTGACACCCCCAACAGGTCATGAAATTTTCCTCAAGATCCATCAATAACCTTTTGAGTTATCCTGCTAAATATCAGACAGACAGACACCAGTGAAAACTCTTTGGTGGACCTCTCTTCTTTCGGAGGGGGGAGGTCTGCCTTGGCTGAGGTTTGCGCTCTCAGAGTGCTTTTCTAGTTTATTTAATTTTTTTTTAAATAACTAATTTTACGAGAGGTTGGGTTTCTTTGTTCTTTTTCACACACACACACACACACACACACACACACACACACACACACACACACACACACACACACTTATCCTTTTGGGAAGTGTGTATTGTTCCTTCCCAACAGTGAGACAGAGCAAACAGCTGTTACAGTAAAACTACTCTCTCCGAGGGTCAATTTTGGGAAACACTGACAAATCTTAGGAGGATAACAAGGCCTGCACTGCAGCCTGACAGAAGAAGTTACCAGAAACTGTTTAAAACCTTGAAGTGAATCCACTGACACAAGTCGACACATGTCAGCTCATTAGAATAAAAACTGCTGTAACTCCATAAGACATGACATGAGGACATTATTACATTTTCTAAAGGTCCCAAAGTCATTTAGCACCAATAAGGAGTTTTTAATGGAGTTATAATGCAGGGTAAATGTCTGCATGAGTTCAAACTGTTGACCAGACAAGACCTGCAGAAACTAACACTGAAGTCCAAACCATCTGAAATACAATCTGGGTGGGACGTCACAAAGCACGACTTTACTGTATCCTCATCTTTTTTGATGGCAGAGAGATCATAGCTATAATATATATATATATATATATATATATATATATATATATATATATATATATATATATATACACACTGAGTGCTGGGGGGGACGGGGGGTTTTGGACATCACTTTTGGGTCCTGTGGTCTGTGAGTCTTTCTGACGGCGTAAACACAAAATGCCTGATAGAGGAACCTCACATGCAGTGCAGGTGGAGGGGGGGGGGGCTGTAAAGCTTGCAGCTGGACACGTGAGTCACTTTCCCCCCTGACCCTTCCTGTCCCAACCTGAGCCGGTTGCAGCACACCGCTGCGGAGGAAATACGCCTAGCAGGAGCACAAGCCAGACCCAGGGGGAGGTCTTGCGAGGATCCTCCCAGCACCGAGCGGCTGAGGGACCCCTGGTCATCATTTTCTTTTAATCCCTTCAGTAATATGCTTACATTCAGCGGGTCGTCTCATTTGATCTGAGGTGGTATTCAGACAAAAAAAATGAAAAGGGGGTAAGGTGGCGAACAGCGCCAACCTGGCTCCCACTGGCAGGTACCCCCTTTTGAACGTGGCCCGTCCAGGGATGGGTCTCATACGCTCTGTTTGACCTGATGCCGGCTGGAGAGAACTGAACCCCAGTCCCGGGCGCACCGCTGTACCATGCCCTCGTACACAGGCAGCAGCAAAAGCCACATGAACTGAACCATTAGAGAAAACTGTTGAAAACTGTCTCAAATCCTTGCATAGAATTTGATGAAAAATCTGTACGTCATCGTGACTGACGCTGCTTCATCCACTCATGTTGAAGTCAAGCCACTTATTCAGTGAAAATAGTTTTCATCAGGTCTATAAACATCAACAGAAGGGGTTTAAACTTACCATTTATATATGACGTTTATTTATAACCTTGTCAACTTCGATGCAAACCAAGTTCTTCTGGTAAACATCGTCATGACTCGGGGCTACAGAACACTAACATCTGTTGCAGATGTGCTTGTCTTCTCTTCCTCCCACTTCCATTACTGTCAGCCCCAGTTTACCAGCCTTTATACTGGGTCCTCTACCAACACAACCAGAGGGGTACCACAGTAACCATGGGCTTCTGCACTGGTACTAGTTCTGTACCCACCAGTGGAACCATCTGATAGATCAAACTGTTTACAAACCTGGTCAGAAGAATAGTCCAGTCCATATGGACCCTGGGATACCTAACACACGCTGCCATTGTTGTGTATCTGAAAAGACTACACTGGCGTCGCTTCTGCTTTACGTCACACCAGCCACACTGATTGGCTCCTTGGTTTTGAAGTACATTTGATTATCATACTACTCAGATGGTTGTGTGAGCGTAGCGTAACGCTGCCAGATGACGTAAGTCAGGTTATTTATGTGGGAATGAGGGTCAGACCATCCAACAAAAAACCATCCCCCCACGTATTTTTTTTAATAAATCGTACTCTTTATATATATATATGTGTGTGTGTAGTAGTACCTCTACTTATGCAGTTAATTCGTTCCAGAAGTGGTTTCATACCGTGAATCTTTCCTACATAGAGTCATATTTTACATGTAAAAGGCCTGATTCATTCCAAGGTCCCAAATTCTAGCTCCTAAACCCTTTTTAAAATTTATAAAAATTGGCCAAATTTGTATGAAATGTGTGTTAAAAGTAAAATAATCTCTCACCTCCACCCTCCATCATCAGATCAGTGAATGTGGTGGATGTTTTTTCTCTTTTATCCAAAGCAGTAACAGTTTCTCCATCTGGTCGTTCAGTGATGACCTTTGACCTCTTTTTCTATATCACACAGATGTCTTTGGAAGGACTCGCTGCTTTTAATACATCCTTCTGCTTCAATATTATACCAATGGTAGACGGGTTTCTGTCATATTCCTTTGTCATATCACTCATTTGTGTGACACTTTCATATTTTTATTTATCTCCTGTTTCTATTAATAACTCAGTCGCTTTTTCTTTTCATTTGCACCAGGAATCACTTTCTTTGGGCTCATGATGAATAATGAATATGTTCTGTAATAAAGTTTAAATGAACACACTGGGAAAAACTCACCAAACAACAGAAACTCTGTGATCAATGAGGGTCAAAGGTCACGTAAAGCATCAAGGGTAGCTCCCTCATAGCCAATGGGATGATACGTACAGTACGTACATTATGTAGTTACGTACAGTACGTACAGTAATGTACATATTTATGTCTCGGGGTTTCGGTTTAATTTCAGAAATTTAATTTTCTTTCATATTCAGAGACGAAAAATTGCGGGAAAAGTTTTTCGTTACTTGGATTATTCGTTAGCTGGGTCTTTCGTAAGTAGAGGTACCACTGTATACTTTTATATATTTCATTGGCTTGTCTTGTCCTGTGTTTTACTTATGTTTTAGATGCACTTTTAGCACTTTTATGTTGAGGTAAAGATCTATAGAATTAATTGATTGATTACAAACTCACACATTTATAAAAGGTATCAACATTTTGAATGTTTTTCCATTTACGTCTCTTGTCACTGTCATTAAATCTAAAATACAGTGACACATCAGACCTTTAAATTACAGCCTCTCGTCATTATATCATTACGTAGGCTGACACTGTAGTTTGATTCATTGTTCAGCGTAAACCAACACAGCAATCAACAAAAAACAACAAGACACAATCGTTAAATGTCTATAGCACAAACATACTAAATAATTAACAAAAACACAATTACACCCTTGACAATATGAACAGGGTAACACACATACAATAAGAACATGCATACAAACACACTACACATAAAAAAACACCTTGACAAAACACTAAGATATTGACAAATTACCATTAATATTCAACAGGAGCCAGAAGAAAGTGACAGCTCTGAGCCATCTGTCAATCACCCTGTCAGCCAGAGGAGCAGCTGTGAATATGTATGAGCAATCAGCAGTGACAAAAAAACACAGACCCACCTGGAACTGACAACTGCAAACACACCCAAGGAAATTCCATTTGCAACATTTGGTTTGTCTGTACTTTACTGAAAATACACATTCTGAATCAAACAGCAGCTAAGAGGACAAACACTAATGCTACGGCCGCAGCAAATGCTAATGTAAGCGTGTGCGCTGGGACGTAAACACCAGAGTCTGGACGCTGCATAAAGATACAAACACAGATAAACCATATGTGTCCATCAACTGCAGTCTGTCCTCAACTATGGCTCAGATCTGATGGACTCTGGAGGTCCCAGGTACATATGAGGACCAGACTTTTGGGTTCATGTGATCCTACAGAAGCTCCTTCAGCACCAGCTGCTCCAGGAACTGTATGACTGGATGACGTCCACTTCCAACCGTGTTTTTCTTTCTGTCGTCTTCTGGGCCGGTCTTATTCTGTCAGGATGTTGGCAGCATCTCAACACTGATTGGCTTTCGTGGTCTGGTGTCACACAAATTCACCTGAAAAGTTCAATGTTTTCAACTCCAGCGGCAAAACATGACGCTCCAACACGCCGCAGCACCGCGTCCAACACACCGCGTCTAACGCACTGGCCAGGATGAATCTGTGTCCAAACGTGTCTCTCTATTGACTTGGAATGAAATATCGACGAGTGAATGTGAAAATTCGTGTTCGATGTGGCCGTACCATTACGACACCAATGGACTGACAGTCAGACATACTGGGCCATGAGACCTGCTGGGTTTTTAAATGTCACCCAAAATGGGTTGGAAGAGATTATTGTAATCACTGTGTGTGTGTGTGTGTGTCTATGTATGTGTGTCTGTGTGTGTGTGTCTGTGTGTGTCTGTGTGTGTCTGTGTGTGTCTGTGTGTGTCTAGGGCGGCTGTGGTTCAGTTGGTAGAGTGGGTCGCCTAATGAACGAGAGGTTGGCGGTTCGCGTCCCGGCTCTGGCTGTCCACATGTCGAAGTGTCCTTGGGCAAGACACTGAACCCTGACTTAGGCCCCCAGTAGGACTGCTAATGTAAAGCGCTTTGAACCATGAAGGTGGAAAAGAACTATGTAAATGCAGAACATTTACCATTATGTGTGTGTTTGGTACCAAACGATGCAGAATAAAGATTTATACAATTCTAATATTTGCTGTTATCACCAAGCCTGTGTCAAACATAGACATATCACACTATTACTTAATCAATACTGGATATATTATCATAATATTACACACACTGACGCATATATACATATAATGAAATTATCAATATTGTAAAAGGTCAAAGGCCAAGGTTGCATTTAGCAGAAAAGTCAAAATCACATTATTGGATCAAATTCAAGAACATGTTGTCATAGAAACTGTCACACAATAGGAGGGAGATTAGGCATTCTCTGCATACGTGTTTAATTTATTTATTTGTATTTGTTCAACTTATTTGTTAATTTCAAATATGCAAAGAAACAAACCAAAACAAGGTCAAATAAGATAAACATGAAATATTTAAATGAACAGAATCTAAACTAACTAACTATATATGTTTCCACATCTTCATGAAGCCCAGAGCACATTACAAATGCTCTCACACACACACACACACTGACACACACACACACACTGACACACACACACACAGACACACACACACACACAGTACTAAGCAGATGCTGTCATCCTCAGGCTCTACTGGGGGACATTTTAGGATTCAGTGTCTTGCCCAAGGACACTAAAGATGTGGACAGTGTGAGCCAGGATTCTAATTGCAAACCCTTTGGGCATTAAATGACCTGCTCTACCAACTGAACCAAAGCCCCCCCACATTAGGAGAATTATCAAAGCAGGTGAACTAACGATTGGTAGAGAAACAAGCATAAACAACCATAGAAGAAGAAGAACAACAGGTGTAGATTTCCTTTTATCACAGATGAGTGAAGAATGTGAGAAAACGTCAACAATCGTTAAATTATTTTTACAGAAGCGACAACAGTCGTTCAGCTCCATAATCCACCATTTTGTTTAGTCATTCCTAACTTTCTCCAGACTCCTACGTTAACTTTCAGTCGCTCTAACTACATCATCCTAAAGATTACACTGATTGGTTGTAGTACCGTCCTATTGCATACAGAGGATTTGAAAGACAACCTTTTAGCCCCGCCTCCTCTGACTATGAAGCACCACTAGACCCATACATGAAATGAATACAGATAGCACTGCTAGGCTAGGCTAGGCTAGGCTAGGCTAGAAGCATGTGAGAGTGAATGAATGATAGATCAACAAGAACTCAGAGAATTCCTAATCTAGCTCCTGTCATGTTCCAATCTCCAGTTTCTATGACAACCTGTTCTTGAATTAGAGGCAATTATGTGATTTTGACTTTTCTGCTAAATGCAACCTTGAACTTTGACCTTTTTAAATATTGATAACTTCATTATATGTATATATGCGTCAGTGTGTGTAATATTATGATAATATATCCAGTATTGATTAAGTAATAGTGTGATATGTCTATGTTTGACACAGGCTTGGTGATAACAGCAAATATTAGAATTGTATAAATCTTCATTCTGCATCGTTTGGTACCAAACTGACCTTTTAGTTAATTGGGATCTTGATCTTTATTCAAAGAAATAACAGCATCTAATGTGCATTAGCTATATGTCCATGTAATTATATCTCAAGTATTCACTGAGTTATAGCATGATATGTCTCTGTGGTCACTCACACACACACACACACACACACACACACACACACTCACACACACACACACACACACTCACACACACACACACACACACACACTCACACACACACACACACACACACACACACACACACACACACACACACACACACACACACACACACACACACACACACACACACACACACACACACACACACACACACACACACAGTGATTACAATCATCTCTTCCAACCAATGTTGGGTGAGATCAATAATGTAAAGTACTTTGAGTTATTATTATTATTATTATTATTATTATTATTATTATTATTAGTAGTAGTAGTAGTAGTAGTAGTAGTAGTAGTATTAGTAGTAGTAGTAGTAGTAGTATTATTAGTAGTAGTAGTATTAGTATTATTATTATTATTATTATTAATATTATTATTATTATTATTATTAGTAGTAGTAGTAGTAGTAGTAGTAGTAGTAGTAGTAGTAGTAGTAGTAGTATTAGTATTATTATTATTAGTAGTAGTAGTAGTAATAGTATTATTATTATTATTATTAGTAGTAGTAATAGTATTAGTATTATTATTATTATTATTATTATTAGTAGTAGTATTATTATTATTATTATTATTATTATTATTATTATTATTATTATTATTATTATTATTATTATTATTATTATTATTATTATTATTATTATTATTATTATTATTATAAATACATCATCATCTCTGAAGGTAAAGTTGTCCAGTTTGGGTCCAAACACAAGCACAAACTGAGCCAGATGGGTTCCTGGCAAATGAGCGTCTCAGACTAACTTTACGGACACAAATAAAAGTGTCAGCGTTTTGGCTTTGTGCTCGTGTTCATTTCCTCTCTGGCGTCGTTTTTACCATTGGGAGGAAAACAGTGAAAACACTGAGTGAACTTGAGCGAACAAACAAGCTTGTTCAACAAACACGTCGTACCCCCCTGCATGTGTAATTAGCACTGACTTAATGACAGATAATTATTTTCAGTTTGCTGGCTCTTCAGGTTTAAAGCAGGAAGTGATGCTCAGGTGAAGATGAACACAAACCCTCCATAAACACCCAGACAGAAGACAGTCTAAGCGTTCAGTTGACAGTGACAGATGCACTCAGTTTCTATTTCTGAAATCCTACTCTGAGAAATAAAAGAAAAGTCATTTCCTTTGTGTTGGCCTTGGGTTCAAATAAAGCACTGTGGCATCAACACCCCTTTGCTCTTCTGTCAAGGAAACTTATCCCATAAAGACTGCACACAAATATGGTTCATAAAAGACTCATTTCATCATCAAAAGACAAAATACAATCAGCGAACTGCTCTTGTGTCACATTATAATCAGTTTATTATGCACTGCTGCTTCTGATGTGGAAGACACTGGCATTTAGAAAACAAAGGCAAACACTTTATTAACCCTTTCATGCATGAAGAATGACAACGTATATATATACATACATATATATATATATACAAAGTATGTATTTCTGAACAGAGTACAGAAGTTGTTTACAGAGGATGCGTGCACACATTAGTTTACACTAACCCTTGAGCATTTGTGTTTTCTGCTATCCTATGTAACACCAGGACAGTATCACACAACTAATCATTTGATTTTTTTTTAAAATATCAGATGAAACCAGTAATACCAGACATACAGTAAGTAAATGTTCTGCATTTATATAGTTCTTTTCCACCTTCATGGTTCAAAGCACTTTACATTAGCCTCTCATTCACCCATTCACACACACACACACACCAGTAGGTTTCTAAGGTCAAAGGTCAGTCCTACTGGGGGCCTAAGTCAGGGTTCAGTGTCTTGCCCAAGGACACTTCGACATGTGGATAGCCAGAGCCGGGATGCGAACCACCAACCTCTCGGTCATTGGGCGACCCACTCTACCAACTGAACCACAGCCGATGATAACTATTTCCAAAAACACATTAGCTTGGCTTAATTCCTGCTATGTTAGCTAATGTTAATGTTAACATAACACATATCCTAGCTTAAGAGGCTAAGCACTGCCTAGCTCTGCAGTTAACTTACCCAGATTGGAACTAAATATAGACGCCTGGACTCAAGACCAGTGGGCGAGACCAAGACAAGTCCAAGTCAAATATAAGCGAGTCCAAGACAAGTCCGAGACCATAAAAAACTGGTCCTGAGTCCAAGACCGGACTCGAGTAGTACAGCCCTAGTGCAAATTATGAAATAAAAACATTTTTAACACAGCTAATCTGTTCTTTTCACATATTCTATTACTACCTACTCACCTACATGGAGATAAAGTACTTCTATTGTATTGTATTGTATTGTATTGTATCCTATTCTATAATATGCATATTTAAAGAAAACTATTAATTACACTCTACTAACAATTACCAATTGATTAACAGTCAAACGTGTTGCTGTAGTTCAGGTTTATTAAGAACAGAGAAGTAATTACAATGTATGGGATAGTGCATGAACATCCACTTTATTACCTAATATGGAACTAAAACAACAAAACCCATGAATATACAAGAGAACACCTTTGAACAGCTGATCACAATCCATGGAAAGGTTAAACATGTTACCATACCTGTGTGATCCAGGTCGTTATCAGACTGAGGGTAAATAGTAAAAGTTTCATTGTGAACTGCATTGGTTATTTATGATAGATGAGAAAAAGGGATTCTACACATAAAAATAATCCCAGACAGATTCAGTGAATAATAGAAAAATAATGTGCCGTATACAACACTGATTCCATCCTAACTAACTCAAACCCATTTTCAGTGGAGTCGACACTCCTGCTCCTGTCCTTTTACTACAACCTTTGAATATGTAATGACAGCAGGTACACCAGCAGAGTTATGTGGATACAAACCAAGAAATAGAATGAAAGTGAAAAGTAAACTCCATTTTTACAGCAGTTTTCTGCTTTTATCGTATTTAAAGCACCGTATACATACACTGACAAACCACTGCAGGAGTATGACATATGAGCTTCTGATACATCCACCCCGTACGTCATTAGAAAAAGGTATTTAAAAACAAAAAAAGACACCAAGTGGTTATTGTCACATGAGCAGGACTAGCAGGAGTTTAAATATACAGAAATACAGAAATAAGTAGATCAGTGGTAGAGTTCAGACCTCAGTGAAGCAGCACCAGTCTGTGCTAACGCTAATGCTAACACATTAAACTAGATCAGTGGTAGAGTTCAGACCTCAGTGAAGCAGCACCAGTCTGTGCTAACGCTAATGCTAACACATTAAACTAGATCAGTGGTAGAGTTCAGACCTCAGTGAAGCAGCACCAGTCTGTGCTAATGCTAATGCTAACACATTAAACTAGATCAGTGGTAGAGTTCAGACCTCAGTGAAGCAGCACCAGTCTGTGCTAATGCTAATGCTAACACATTAAACTAGATCAGTGGTAGAGTTCAGACCTCAGTGAAGCAGCACCAGTCTGTGCTAATGCTAATGCTAACACATTAAATCTGCCAAGGTTTATTTATTTTATGGCTCATTAACAATCCCTTAGAGGGTTTAAAAACATTCCTAGAAATCCTGGCTCCTGTTTTTCACATATGTCCATTTGAATATTCGACCACGTATGACGTCACTCTGACGTTATGCGACATCGACACAACAACGACAAATGTCACATGTTAGATCTAATGTTAAATATGAAGCACAAGATATTGTTATTGTACGACCCCCGACCCCCAGAACAACTATCAATGGAAACACCTTCAAAGCACAAATATACTTTACTTTGTCAAAATTTTAGGAATATTGCTATTGTTTTGCAAAAAGCTGTAATGGAAATGCAGCTACTTCCTGGGTGTGAATTGGCTTTTATCAGCCCCAGTTCTGCCTCCATGCCTCTGGGCCACACATACACACTCATGTCCTTAAGAAACCTGGTAGGAGTCAACCTGCCATGTCAGCGCTCAGTCTGCAGGGAATGAATAAATGCATCTCCACGATAACACGTCAAAATACCCCGTCATTTACATTTGCTAAGAAAACCTCATCAAACCCAAGGGTACACTACAGCATGACAGAAAAGTGCTAAAGGCACCCAGCTATATTTGTCTTCAGGTTTATCATTAACTTGAAGCTTGTGTACAGGAGTGCAAAACTGAGGAGGGTCAAAGCGTCTCACTCTTTTGGCACTTTTAATGCTTGGCTGCTGTGTAGACTTGAGCAGCACTCCACAAAAATCACCTGTCAACCGTAAAGCTAGAGCGGAACAGTTGTATTTTTCTCTGACTTCCTGTAGGTTAAGTGTTGAACGTGTTGGCAGCTCTCTCCATTATCTCTTTAGGCCTGTTGACCTTCAATTCCAACAATAGATTTTGGTTTAGAAAGTGTGAATCACTGCAGGTGAAAGGATTGGTCTCTAAGAGGAGCCATAGAATAGATCTCTCTGTATTGTAAAGATGTAGCTATTGATTCTTTTTCAGGTCAAGGATTGATTGGAAACTAATTATTTCAGGGATTCATTGAATCATTGTATTTAATCATCAAACCATCGTCCAGGCCGTCATTAAGATTCATTATTATAGACGACAACAAATGCATAGCATACGTTGTAACCAGCACTGCTGTGATTCTCAGTTGGAAATCACATTAAATCAGCTGATGTTAGGTTAGTGTTGAATGAATGTGTACTTACTAGGGTTGAGAAACTGAGATGTAAAACCAATATATGTGTCCAGTGTTGCCAGATTAGGTTGAGTGATTTCCTCGCAATCACACAAAAACATGTATTGATTGAATAAACATGCATTTAAATAAATTTACAGTAGACTATTAAACCTATAAGCCCAAATAGAAAATTATATTTTATCACAGTGTCAGAGAAAATTATAAAAACACTGACTACAGGTCGACTCGTTCTCAGGTTTGAGTGTTGAAACCACTATCTCACAACAATCAAAATAAGGAAAAAAAAAAAAAGAACTAGCCATCACATGCAACGTAGCCAAGAGGTATATGAATTTTAAAATTAATGAATTAAAAGTCATTAATGAGGGCGGCACGGTGGTGCAGTGGTTAACACGGTGGTGCGGTGGTTAGCACGGTGGTGCGGTGGTTAGCACGGTGGTGCGGTGGTTAGCACGGTGGTGCGGTGGTTAGCACGGTGGTGCGGTGGTTAGCACGGTGGTGCGGTGGTTAGCACGGTGGTGCGGTGGTTAGCACGGTGGTGCAGTGGTTAGCACGGTGGTGCAGTGGTTAGCACGGTGGTGCAGTGGTTAGCACGGTGGTGCAGTGGTTAGCACGGTGGTGCAGTGGTTAGCACGGTGGTGCAGTGGTTAGCACGGTGGTGCAGTGGTTAGCACTCGTGCCTCACAGCAAGAAGGACCCTGGTTCGAATCCCGTACCAGACCTTTCTGTGTGGAGTTTGCATGTCCTCCCCGTGTCCGCGTGGGTTTTCGCCGGGCACTCCGGTTTCCTCCCACCATCCAAACACATGCACTGATAGGTTAATTGGTTAATCTAAAATTGTCCATAGGTGTGAATGTGAGAGTGATTGTTTGTCTATATATGTTCAGCCCTGCCATGAACTGGCGTCTCATACAGGGTGTACCCTGCCTTCGCCCATTGTAGCTGGTTTAGGCCCCCAGTGACCCCCGTGACCCTAGTGAGGATAAAGCGGATTCAGATAATGAATGAATGAAAGTCATTAATGAATAAGATGTTGTAACTGTCCATCAGTTTTCTTTCCACATAAACAGTCTACAGAGTCTATATTCAGATTCAGCTGTTACTGCTACATCAAAGAATTAAACCTGTCCAACAACTACTGGGGACGTCTGAATGTAGGGGACGTCCATCCATTCCTGGACAGACCGGTGCACACCTTCATGAGACTGGACAGTAGAGGGAGTCCCAGAACATTCCTATTGTCTTTAAAGAGCACAACACTCTCTTGACGTGTCCATTAGATATAGACAAAGACAGTCAGATGTAGCCTGGGTCGGCGCAGTACGCTAGTTTGTTGATGTGATGATGTTGTTATAGCGACAGAATAACTACCTGCAATTAAATATTTTCTTTAAATTGAATGACCGTAATACGAGTAAGTGAAATACACTGAATTTTGCATTTGTACTGTTTTTAAAACATAAAATAACAGTTTGTTTTGCTGTTTTTGCAATATTAAAAAACACCACATGTTGGAAAAAGCAGCCCAAATTTTATATACCAGCCCAATGCATTTTTTTCCCCACCAGATGTAATTAAAAGTTAACCTGACTGTCGCAAGATGGTATCTCACAATACCATCTGGGACCCTTCCACAACCGCTTCATTTTCAAAGGAGGGGTCTTATCTAAAGTGATTAAATGAAGAATCTGTCCGTCATCTGACTGACGCCGCTTCATCCATTCACATTTAGTCAAGACGCTTAATCGGCGAAAATAGATTTAATCAAGTATAAACACATCAACAGAGGGGGTTTAAACTAAACAATTCTACGTGATGTTTATTTATAACCTTGTCTACTACGATGTCCACCCAGTTCTTCTGGTAAACGTCATAGGAAAGCATGGTTCTACATTTATCCTTCTGGCCCACATACAACAGGTGCCACGGGTCAGCTGCGAAGAAAGGAACCCACCTGACCCATCTTGAAACACAGGAATCTAATGGACACAAGATGCAGAGGGACACAGTGGACAGCGCGTACCGGCTGAGGTGGGTTCCAAAAATAAAGGGGAGATGATCCCCCCCCTAACCTGACTGACTGCAGATGTTTGGATGCTCCTCATGTCTGCTCACATCTTCCATCTGCTAAAGCACCGTTAGCTTCTCCTTGTTAAGGCGGGGCTGTCAATCAATTTCATTGGCCCTGATTGGAGAAACCAGGTGTTCTATTACTTCAACCAATCACATTAAAGCAGCATGTAACATAGATGATAGAAGTAGAAGTTCTTATCATACCTGGTTGAGAAGAGTCATAACATCCTTGCCACCAATAAATTATTTTAAAACTGTTCTGTTCATCTTTTTAAGAATCAATATGCAGTAGTTTCCACAACACCGTTAAAATTGCAGAATCGAAGCCCAGTTCAGTCTCCTCCATGCTAGCCGCCATGTTTTTCAAAGCTACTGTGTCGAGTCTTCCTTACGTAATACCTGTTAAAATCACGCCCAACTGATCCTGATTGGTCCGTCCACCATTTGGTGACAGATAACACAATGTCTACTGTGGTTTTACAGACCACCATATTTTTATTTTATTCATACATTCGTGTTCTGAACTCATTTTATCCTCACTAGGGTCAGGAGGTCACCCTATTCCATCGACTTACAGTGAAAGGTGGAGTTCACCCTGGAAAAGTCACCAGGTCATCTCAGGGTTGAACATATAGAAACAATCATCCCCACATTCACACCTATCACCAATTTAGATAAACCAAATTAACCTATTACTACTGTTTTTTGTTTTTTTTAATCTACCGTTTATTTCACCCGGTTGGTTCCATTGATAAAACCATTTATGCAATAAAACCGCAACACACTGAGGGCTAATCCAGTAGCTCATATATGATATAAAATCTATAATAAACACCTGTTTCCAACCTCCCTCTGCAGCTGAATGCACATTTAATCACCCTGATGCACATTTCCTCTCCACTCTCTCATGTTTCAGAGGTTTGAGAAAAGCCATCAACCTGATCCAGACAATAACTAATCCCGTCTAATCCTGGATTTGTCACCCCTCATGGTCATTTTTTTTACCCATGTGCCCCCTCCTCAACCATACTTTTGTTCCCTATATGTGTCTTTTGTCATTCATAATACCACTTCCGTCATTTTCCTCCTCTTCTTCCTTATGTTTTTACTCTCCTCTGCTCATACAGTTCCATCTGTCGATCCAGAAATCTTTAACCTTGTGTTCCTTTTTGCACAACATCCTCCTGAGACATGACCCTTTGCTCCCTCCATCTTTCCTTTCAGAACTAACACCTCATCTGCTCTCTTCTGTGCTTCCACCAGTTCTGTAGACCAGTACAGTCGCCTCTAGTTTTGCATAACCAATGACCTACTGGGATCTAACTTCTATTTCTTCACTTTTTTCTGTCACAGAGCTCAGTACAGATTTATATTTTAGGGGAAGCCAAGCACAGCGAGTCTGACTTGTCCACTTAAAGCTTGGTCTGCTTCACTTGTCTTCTCTTTCCATCTCAGAAGAAAACATTCGCCTTTCGTTAGGCAGCAAAAAGTCTAAAGCAGTTACACTCAGATTCACTAAAGCCCCCCTGGGAACTGAAGATCTCATACACGGCCAGACGTATACTTTAACAAGCGCCCCCCCTCACACACATTTTACCTGATTTGGCCAATGTCTGATCATTATTCTGTTTCAGTTTGTTTGTTTTTTTGAGCAGTTCATCTAAAATATGCACAAAAAAAAACCTAATAAAGAACAAAACTCACTCCGAGAGTGAACCAGCACCAATCTGCCAAGATTTGGATCTGGATGTTCAGAACTTAGTGTTCTGTGCTTGGTAACCATTTATTTTATGGCTCATTAACAATCACTTAGAGGGTTTTGAAAAATTCATAGAAATCCTGGGTCCTGTTTTTCACATATGTGACCCACCACCAGTAAACCAGTCATAAGTGTGTGTAAATCCAAACAGAGTTATGTGTGTATCTTGGTAGAGTGGAAACTAAGGTTTAAGATGGTGAAAAAATGATGTTTCTATCACAAGTAGAACCAAAGTTATGGTCATTTTAATATCCACATTTGGACATATTTTACAATTTGCATATTTTTAGATATTGTCCGTTAAAGTTTTGGACTGTTTTGGGGTAGGAAGTCCTTAGCAACGCATAATAATTTGTATCCGATTGACACAAATTGTTGACAGATGTTAAAGGACACTCTGATGGACATGTCACAGAAGTTTTATATATTATAATAATAGGACAGAAGTGTGACGAATATGATATAGGTATTAGAGGAGCAGCCCTCTGCTGGTTTAAATCATATTTATCTGATCGCTACCAATTTGTTCACATCAACAAACAATCATCGCAGTCCTCCAGAGTTAATTATGGCGTTCCTCAAGGGTCAGTCCTTGGGCCTATTTTGTTTACACTATATATGCTCCCTTTAGGTAACATCATTACAAATCATGGCATTAATTTTCATTGTTACGCGGATGACACACAGCTATATTTATCGATTAAACCTGACCAGACCAGGCAAATAGATAAACTAAGTACATGTGTACAAGACATAAAAATTTGGATGAGTGCCAATTATCTTTTACTGAACCCTGAAAAAACTGAAGTCGTTATAATTGGTCCTAAAGATGCGAGAGACTCCCTAACTAACGAGATAGTTACTCTGGACAACTTAAGTGTAACACCCAGTGCCACAGTTAAAAATTTAGGAGTTTTATTTGATCCAGATCTTTCATTCAAAATGCATATCAAACAAACTTGCAGAACAGCCTTCTTTCACCTGCGCAACATAGCCAAAATTAGGAATATTCTGTCTAAAACGACTGCAGAAAAATTAATTCATGCATTTGTTACATCACGATTAGATTATTGTAACTCCTTACTTGTAGCATGTCCTAAATATTCCCTAAAAAGCTTCAACTGGTTCAAAATGCAGCAGCAAGATTATTAACAGGATCAAATAGAAGAGAACACATCACCCCTGTGCTCCAAACCCTTCACTGGCTTCCAGTTGAGTCTAGAATTACATTTAAAATCCTCCTCCTTACATATAAAACCATTAATGGTATGGGCCCCTCTTATCTTAAAGATGATCTGGTTCCGTACCAACCCAATAGAACCCTTCGTTCTCAGAATGCAGGTTTACTGAAAGTTCCTAGGGTTTCTAAAAGTACAGTAGGAGCTAGAGCCTTTAGTTATCAGGCCCCTGTCTTATGGAATCATCTTCCCTTTAATATTAAAAACGCCGAAACAGTCTCTACATTTAAAATTAGGCTTAAAACATTCCTGTTTGAGAAAGACTATGGTCAGGTTAGTTAAAAATTATGTGACTCATATATCATGTATACATGATGTATGAGTCACAGTTCAGTCTAGGCTGCCCTAGGAGTTAGAATGCTGGGGGAAGTACAGACACTGAGTTCTTTCTTCTCTTTCTCTTCCTCACATCTGTTTCTGTAATTTTTATAACATATCTTTCTTACCAAATCTGTTCATGACTAGTCACCTGGTGTCCCCTTTCCCCCCTCCCCCCCTGGGGGGAGTGGTGGCTCTCCTGACAGTGCCTGCACGGGAGCCATGGACGACAGGATCTGGAGTATCTCGCCTATGCTGACCTGTGACCCCGGACCACCGCCCCTGCCTGTCTGGACCAGCCCCCCTTCCTGCATTTATACATGGACGTTCATCTATAGTCTGTCCGTCCATGGGAGTGGATCTGTCCTTCAATGTGGTTCTCCTCAAGATTTCTTCTTTTTCCCACTGGGTTTGGAAGTTTTTTCTTGCCGAGAAGGAGGGTCTAAGGACAGGGGATGCCTGGGACTTTTCATGTATTTCTGTAGTTGATTATGTTTTTGTAAAGCCCTCTGAGACGACGTTGTTGTGATTTAGGGCTTTATAAATAAAATTGAATTGAATTGAATTGAATTGACGTATTATAATCATTTGGCTTACACCATTGGACAGAACATTCAATATAAGCTTTTACCTCGTACCAAACACTTGGGTGTTTACCCACGGAACGGAGATCGTTTTGTTCGGCGAAAAGAGGTGGAAGTCGTCTTTGTCTTTGCTCAGCAATACCTGAACTTTTGTCTCCGCTTAAATAATTGACTCAATAAATACCTTTATTGATTGGATTTCAATGTAATGACCACAGGAAGTGAACATAGAGGTGTTAAGGTACCGTTTTTTGATAAGGTGTAAACACAAATAACAAATCACCTTCCAGCCTAAATTTGGCTGTAGCTCTGAACGGCTCAGTGCGACTTATGCCTGGTTTCGTGGTGGCGGGTCACAAATATATATATATATATATATAGTATAGGCTGTGGTTCAGTTGGTAGAGTGGGTCGCCCAATGACCGAGAGGTTGGCGGTTCGCGTCCCAGCTCTGGCTGTCCACATGTCGAAGTGTCCTTGGGCAAGACACTGAACCCTGGCTTAGGCCCCCAGTAGGACTGACCTTTGACCTTAGAAACCTACAGGTGTATGAGTGTATGTGTGAATGGGTGAATGCGAAGCTAATGTAAAGCGCTTTGAGCACCATGAAGGTGGAAAAGAACTATAGAAGTGCAGAACATTTACCATTTATAGAGTCAAAGGGCGGGTGTAACTCTTCTGTCAACTTTCCAGCGCTCTAACTACGTCGTCTGAAAGATTACGCTGATTGGTTGTAGTACCGTCCTATTTCATACAGAGAATTTGAGAGACAACCTTTCAGCCCCGCCTCCCCTGACTATGACGCACCACTAGACCTATACATGGAATGAATAGGGATAGCACTGCTAAGCTAGTATCGTGACCTTTCACCTTTAAATTAGATTATTTTCAACAGACAGGTGCAGCATTTGTTCACTTGCTTGACTCGTCTCAGCTACTTCCTGTAGCCATGGTCAGAAGCGTCACATGATGTTGTTGTGAGTTGTTGTACAGGCTGTTTCAGGAGGATTGGTCAGACAGCAGAAAGTTATCGGGAGAAGTTGATGCAAATATTTACTTAACTACATGATATGTGACCAAACCTGAAACTGACTCACTGGCTCAGTTTGCGTCTATATTTAGAACATCTGAGCCTCCACACAAAACTGGCTGCAGTTGTTGTGGCAAAGAGGTGGAGGAGGCTGAACCTGAGGCAACACAGTGAAGCAACCTGTCCTGTAGTGTACATGGTTAATGATGTACTGTCCTCAACAAACTGACCTACAGGCTATTTAACAACTTAAAGTCAGAGAGGTTACGTTCTGTTAGATATGTTTGATTTGTCTCTGCAGGGAAAAGTCTACCTTCTTAGAAATGGCAGAAATACTGTGTCTTGTTTTTTTAACTGTACTTCGTCTTGTCCATAATTTCATGTATTTTTGTTATACCTCAGTTCTGTTATTTTACACTGTTTATCTGAGGATAACTGTGACTAAATACGACAGTATATTTTATCAGAACTATCTTTCATTTACACACAGGGCTCTACACTAACTTTTTTTTCCAGGAGCACACGTGCCCCTAAGTTAAAAAATTTAAGAGCACACAAAAAAATAAAATAGGGGCACAAGTAGGTTTTAGTTTTAAATGTTTATTTATTTACAGTGCAGTACTTACGCACAGATACCAACATTGTTGAATGACTGCTGTCATTTGTGTTAATTTAGAGCAGACCATAACATAACTTTGTATTATGGGATGTTTTGTCCTTTGATACATTTTAGAACGTTGTATTGGCTGCCTTGTTATTAGATCCATTTTAGAATGATTAACCCTTTAACTCCTGAGACTGAGACACAGTAAAAAATAAAATAAGAGAAAATAAACAACACAATGAACAAAAAACAGTCAAAGTGATCAGTAAAATGAACAAAAATGAATAATAAACCAACAAAATAATATGTAACATGAACAAAGTAAGACACTAACAGAACACAATTAAAGAAAAATAATAAAATAAAAAAAACAGAAAAATAAACAAAATAAACAACATCAACAGAAACTAATATATATTCACAAAATAAGAAATAACGTGGAAAAAAAGGCAAAAAACAAAAACCCACAAAACCCAAAATGAAGTAAAAAAAAGGAATAAATAACTAGTGCTGTAATTTGGTTCCAGTAGTTTTAGTTTGGGCTTTTTCTTTTTCTTAATCACTTGCTTTTCGACACCTGTACATCAGTTCCATGAACAAAATTCTCAGTAAAATAACAGTTAAAAAAACACTTGAATTTGTCTGAATTTTTAAACTAAACCATCCACTCAGAACGTGTCAGCGCTGACGCATCAGGAGTTAAAGGGTTAATCCTTTCAATATGTGCCGTGTTCGTCTCTATGTGGAGCTGTTCACACACTTTTAATTCATTTCTAGTAGGTTTTCATTAACTCCTCAGGTCTGTGTGTCTTATTGTTGCTGCAACAAACACTGACACATATGTTTACGTCACATACACTTTTACGTTACATTCATACGCTGAGCAGGAAAAGCAACAAACATGTGGGACGACCTGGATCCCATAGATCTTCCAGCTGCAAGCATGTGCATTAGCATTAACATTAGCACTAGCATTAGCACTAGCAGCTCTAGTAAATGTACAGGAGTCGTTTCAGTTATTGTACAGACATTACACACATACCATAGCAGAACAGAGACATCAAAAACAGAAAAGGACATAGTGGCCTGGCAGGACTATCCAATCGTATTTCTCCTACTGTTGCAGATGAAAAACTGAAAAGGAGATGACACTTTAGCGTCTTCTGTTTTCATTGTCACCATGTAAATGTAGCCTTAGGGGAGAGGAGAGGAGAGGAGAGGAGAGGAGAGGAGAGGAGAGGAGAGGAGAGGAGAGGAGAGGAGGGGAGGGGAGGGGAAGGGAGAAGAGGGGAATGGAGGGGAGAGGAGAGGAGAAGAGAGGAGAGGAGAGGAGAAGAGAGGAGAGGAGAGGAGAAGAGAGGAGAGGAGAGGAGAGGAGAGGAGAGGAGAGGAGAGGAGAGGAGAGGAGAGATGAAGGGAGAGGAGGGGAAGGGAGGGGAGAGGAGAGGAGAGGAGTGGAGAGGAGAGGAGAGGAGAGGAGAGGAGAGGAGATGAGAGATGAAGGGAGAGGAGGGGAAGGGAGTGGAGAGGAGAGGAGGGGGAGAGGAGAGGAGAGGGGAGGAGAGGAGAGGAGAGGAGAGGAGAGGAGAGGAGAGGAGAGGAGAGGAGAGGAGAGGAGAGGAGAGGAGAGGAGAGGAGAGGAGAGGAGAGGAGAGGAGAGGAGAGGAGAGGAGAGGAATACTTTATTGATCCCCAGGTGGAAAATGTTTTAATTTGTTTAATTATTTCTAACCTCAGTAAATCAGGTCACATGTCTTGGGTCGTTCTACATTTTCTATTGTATTTTTCTATAGCTTGTTTAGGAGTTGTGAAAATAAAACCTAACCTAACTCCTCTTATTTTAATGTTTAACATGTAATGTCCCAGTATATGATAGTATTATCCAAACAATAGGCTGCAAATCCTATTAAGACGTGTCGCATGTTCTTCCTCTAAGTCGTACAAAGTTTGCTCTAAGCTCTCACACTTTTCTGCCCCCCCCCCAAAGGAGGACCTTTTTCTTTCTTTTTTTCCTTTATCAGCTCCTTCTTTTTCTTTCCTTCACAATAATATGACCAGTTCTAACTTAACTTACATCTGCTGCTTCACTCACAGAATTAAACCAATAGCACTGCTAATGATAATTAATTCTTATTATTATTAATAATAATAATAATAATAATAATAACAATAATAATAAATACAATCAAAACAACAACAACCAGTATTCAGAGAATGTCTAATCTCACTCCTATTCTGTGTCAATCTCCAGTTTCTATGACAACCTTTTCTTGAATTAGAGCCAATAATGTGATTTTGACCTTTTTGCTAAATGTGACATTGACCTTTGACCTTTTGCAATATTGATAATTTCATTATATATATATATATATATGCATCAGTGTGTGTAATATTATGATAATATATCCAGTATTGATTAAGTTATAGCGTGATATGTCTATGTTTGACACAAACAGTGTTACACAAGTTAATTTGGACACATGTCACCTTTGACCTCCAGAGATCTGAAAAACTATTGGTTGTAGGTGATAACACTAATTACGAGAATTGTATAAATCTTCATTCCGCATCATTTGGTACCAATCTGAAAGTTCTGTGACCCTCTGTTCTGGAGTTATAACCTATAATGTTGATGTTGACTTTTTAAGTAATTGAAACCTTGACCTTTGACCTTTATTCAAATGGATCTTTGCATCTGATGTGCATTAGCTATATGTATATGTCCATGTCAGTTCATGGTGATATCTGTAGTATTCATTGAGTTATAGCATGATACGTCTCTGTGGACACACACTATATCTCAATAATTTCTCTCAACATTGGTTGAGATTAATAATACAAATCATATAAACAGATTTTAAAGGATATATATACTTTTTAGGCTAGTTTATTTTCCACATTTATCTTCCACTCAGTTTTCCCAATGTTCCTCTTCCGTTTTCATACATTTAATTTTTAACTCCATTTTCTATCATTCACATTCTATTTTACAATATAATTTAACATAATTCTTTAACCTTTTCATATTCCCTCTACTTTTACGTTTTAACCCATAAATCTACATTTTCCTGAGTAGTAGATTATATTTTGTATGCCTTCGGTCTCTGCCCAGGTACCAAAAACAGTGGTACCTCTACTTACAAAAGACCCACCTAACAAATTATCCAAGTAATGAAAAACCTTTTCCTCAATTTTTTGTCTCTGAATACGAAAGAAATTTCAATTTCCGAAAGGAAACTGAAACCCTCAGACATAAATACTGTACATAACTTCATAATGTACATAAATACATCATGTACGTATTGTACATATCATCCCATTGGCTATGAGGGAGCTACCCATGATGCTTTTCATGAGCCTTTGACCCTCATTCATCACAGTGTTGTAACCATACACATGTAAAGGACAAAGCCTCCACTGCTCTACGAGTCCCCCCGAGTGCACCCACCAAAACCCCACCACAGCACACACCCACCACCCATCAGCCCAAAGATAGTGACTCCTGGTGCGAACGAAAAGAAGAAGTGGCTGCGTTGCACGAACAAAAGACATTTAGGCAAAACCCCACAGAAAAAAACACCACGGAAAAATGTCCATGAGTCGTGCCATCACCCACCCTGTCGAAACACACGCCCCACCCACCCCCCGAAGATCATGAAAAGTCGCCAAAGTCAATGGTCACTGGATCTACACCCGCCAAACATCTGTCAACAAACACCACTGAAGAAGAAAGTGACATGGTATGAAAATGACCCCCAAGTCTGGTATGAAAATGACCCACATGTAAATGGACTGCATTTATATAGTTCTTTTCCACCTTCATGGTGCCCAAAGCGCTTTACATTAGCCTCACATTCACACACACACTCATCCTACACCAGTAGGTTTCTATGGTCTAAGGTCAGTCCTACTGGGGGCCTAAGTGAGGGTTCAGTGTCTTGCCCAAGGACACTTCGACATGTGGACAGCCAGAGCTGGGACGCGAACCGCCAACCTCCCGGTCATTGGGCGACCCACTCTACCAACTGAACCACAGCCGCCCAGATGAGTCATGTCTGGTATGAAAATGACCCACATGTCTGGTATGAAAATGACCCACATGTCTGGTATGAAAATGACCCACATGTCTGCTTCATTTAATGGTTTAATGTTCAGTCAGTGAAGACACATTTACCCACTGACACCAATACATTACATCTAAAATATACATTTTCTTTTACTTTTAACACATATTTCATACAAAATTTGTATTTTTTAAGCATTTTTAAAGGGTTTAGGGGGTAGTATTTGGGGCCTTGGAACAAATCAGGCCTTTTACATGTAAAATACGAAAAATTCACAGTACGAAAGTAGAGGTACCACTGCAGTAGGACTATATTTTGTCTGCCATCGGTCTCTGCCAGGGTACTAAATAGTACTTTAAACACATCCGTATGCAGTTGGATGCCATGCTCAGACAGTCGGTTTTGAACCTCTAACCCCAGTAGTTGCACAATACATTTACATTTCTGTCCATATTTAAATAATGACATGTTTGGCCTTTTCTGGGACAGCTTTGGAATACTGCAGTATTTTGTTGAGACGTTCATATTGTAAAAGAAAAGGACGAAGGAACTGACAGTTTGATGAATAGTGACTGTTTATCTGTGTGGAAGCTTTTCCTTTTTCTTCACTCGTGCTCGGTGTCGCTCTGTAGGAGGAGAACGTGTTTCACTCTCAGATTCAAAAGTCAAAGTAAATGACTTTCACGTCTTGGTTGTTTCCACCTTCTTTCATCCATTCCATCTTTGCTTTCCTGGAAACCAGAGTTTGATTATCGTGATTGGTCTTTTGGAAAACAGACAGAAGCACAAATAAAATAACCGGAAAAACTGTGGGAGAAAATGTTGGGAAAGAAGGAAATGACAAATGAGTGGAAGAGTTAGAAGCAGAAAATATTCTATTTACGCATAGTGTGTGTGTGTGTGTGTGTGCTTGTATTCCTATCTTTATGGGGACATTAATGTGTTTACAAAGTCACACCATGGAGACCTCTGACACTATGGGGACCAAAATTCAGGTCCCCATGATGGTTAAACATAACCCTCCCACTAGTAAAATACAAATTATGTGGCCTTATAAATACATTAATTAGTTTTTTCTGGAAGTCCCCATAAAGCATGATGGAAACAGATACAAAGGGTTGAAAAAGGGCTTCCTTTTTTTAATGTATTTATTTAAAAAAAATCTTTACAGGTTAAATGTTTTTTATTTTTATACATTGTTTTAATTAATTTTATTTCATTTGATTAATTAATTTACTTTTTAAAATGTCCATTTTTTATTTTAAAAAAATGTGTTTACACTCACTACCCAATGGTTACTTTTACCTACAAGTGATAATTACAAACGTGGTCCTCACAAGGCATGGAAACCAGAGTGTGTGTGTGTGTGTCGTACTACCACCTCAGTGTTTTGTATTAAATTGCGACCCAGGAGTCTCTGAAATGTGAAATGGAAATTTGACTGAAATTTTTTTTTTAAACCCATGACAGTATTTCGTGTATTCATGAGGCCGTTCATCCCAGAACGTCCTGGGGTCGTTAGGAAAGGAATGAGTCTTTTATTGTCTGTCACTGGTTCTTCAGACTGACCCGTAGAAACAAGATGAAAATATACAAACTTTAAATGACATTTATAAAGCATCAAATCATAACCAAACTGTTATTCCACCCTACATTCACAGAGCAGGTCTAAAAGCACAATTTGGATTTTTGGGTGAAATCTATTCTGTTTAGTGAAGCGTGGGCTGAGCGGGTGCCTGCGGGCACCCACAGTTGCGGGTCATTGAAAAATATTTTCAATGATATGATATTGTAGTCGGTCAGGTTGTTTGTTGTTTGACATAAACAGTAAAATAACCTGATAAATTATTGTAATTTAAATATTAGGTACAATTTTCTAATATTCCTACGTAGACTTTATTGATCACCTATTTGCACTATCTCTATTCATTACATGTGATTTGCCGGGGCTAGAAACCCCTCTGGTTTTGGATCCCACCTCAGCAGGTGCACGCCTGTCACTGCGGGGCTTCTGGGAGACCCTCTGACCCGCGTGTGCATTACACTCCTGTGTTTTAAGATGGGTCGGGGGTTGCCAACATCGCAGCTAACCCCTGGCACCTGTTGTATGTGGGCCGGCCCCTGCCCTGGCACTGGTGGTGCGTCAGAGGAAAAAGGGTCTCATCCTCCCTTCTTTTTTTTTATGTATTTTTTTTCCTTCCGATGCTAGAAGAAGAAAAGGAGCAGTGAGTCTGGAAAGTGGCGAAGTAATGGTAAATGTTCTGCATTTATATAGTTCTTTTTCACCTTCATGGTGCTCAAAGCGCTTTACATTAGCCTCTCATTCACCCATTCACACACACACTCATACACCAGTAGGTTCCTAAGGTCAAAGGTCAGTCCTACTGGGGGCCTAAGTCAGGGTTCAGTGTCTTGCCCAAGGACACTTCGACATGTGGACAGTCAGAGCTGGGACGCGAACCGCCAACCTCTCGGTCATTGGGCGACCCACGCTACCAACTGAGCACCCTCCGCTCGAAGTCCGAGCGGAGGGTGCTGTAAAGGTCGGTGCCAGAGCTGAGAGACACCTTCGCCCCCAGACCTTTCCTGGCTGACCCAGAGCTGGCTGCAGTTCACCGCTGTGGAGAAAATGTGCCTGGCGGGAGCACAAACTCCCAGTAGGGTCATGCAGCACCCGTGTATCTGCAGCAGTCGTCTACTGGTGTATGAGTGTGTGTGTGAATGTACTATGCACTATATAAGTCCAGTCCATTTAAAAGCTAGACCTGGGGGAGGTCCCACGAGGGGATCCGATCCCTCCCAGCACTGTTTGGCTGACCCAGACCCGCTGAGGTTAAATCCCTCAGGCGGACTGTGCAGACCCCACCTGTTTACCTCTCAACAGTTTCACGCCCTCTTGAACTCTCTGTTCAAAGTTCTTTCCATCTTTCCCTTCAGGTACTTTTTGACTATCGGTCTAGTGTCAGTATTTATCCTCAGATGGAGTTCATCACCCGCTGCTGCATTCACTAACAACCTGACCAGACCCCGGCGTAACAAAAATTGGACAAACGGTCTTCCGTACGCCACATGGGACAGGGATCCGTTGCTGGGCTCTTCCCTCTTCACTCGCTGCTACTGAGGGAATCCTGGTTAGTTTCTTTTCCTTGGCTTAGTAATATGATTATAATTGGGAATGAGGGTCATAACATCCAACACAAACTTTTTTCTGTTTTTTGATAAATCGGACTCTGATTCCATGTATGGGTCTATTGGTGCTTTATAGTCAGGGGAGGCGGGGCTAAAAGGTTGTCTTTCAAATCCCTCTGTATGCAATAGGACGGTACTACAACCAATCAGTGTAATCTTTAGAATGACGTAGTTAGAGCGCCAGAGTAAGTTAGGAATGACTAAACAAAATGGTGGATTATGGAGCTGAACGACTGTTGTCGCTTCTGTAAAAAGAATTTAAAGATTGTTGATGTTTTCTCACATTCTTCACTCATCTGTGATAAAAGGAAATCTACACCTGTTGTTGTTCTTCTTCTATGGTTGTTTACACTTGTTTCTCTACCAATTGTCACAGTGTCACTTTGTTAGACCCGCCCTCTGACTCTATACTTGACTGTGATTGGTCGACCAGTTTCAGGGAAATCTAGACAAAAGTTACATTGAGTGAAACTAGACTACTACGATAGAACATTATATTTACTGATGCTAGGAGGAGCTAGTGTGGCTAGGCTACTACGATAGAACATTAGATTTACTGAAGCTAGGAGGAGCTAGTGTGGCTAGGCTACTACGATAGAACATTAGATTTACTGATGCTAGGAGGAGCTAGCGTGGCTAGGCTACTACGATAGAACATTAGATTTACTGATGCTAGGAGGAGCTAGCGTGGCTAGGCTACTACGATAGAACATTAGATTTACTGATGCTAGGAGGAGCTAGCGTGGCTAGGCTTCTAAATGATTTAAAACAGGTCTAATGACACTTGTTAAATATGTGATTCTAGAAAAATGCATTGTTCATATGTGTGCTTTTAAACACAGAATATGTGGCATTTCAATAACAATAACAGATTGGATTTATATAGTTCTTTTTTGCCCACTTAAACCGCAGTATTCATTCACTCTCACATGCTCCTTCTGGTGGTGGTAAACTACATATGTATGCACAGTTGTCCTGGGGCAGACTGACAGAAGCGTGGCAGCCATTTTGTGCCTACGGCCCCTCCCACCACCAAACATTCCTACACCAGTGTGAGTGACACTGGAGGCAGGAGGGTGAAGTGTCTTTGCCCAAGGACACAACGGACTGACTAGAACAGAGTGGGATTCAAACTACCAACCCTTCAGTTACTGGATGACCCGCTCTACATACTGAGCCATGGCCGTCCCATTTTAGTGTATCCTTAGTAATGACTGAGAGGGAAAAATAAAATAATGACTTGTTTTAAGTGCAGCCTAAAGTTCACTGTTGACTTTCCACACCTGCACCAGTGCTTCATCTGGAATTTGGTTGTTTATTACAAAAGAAATTGCTGTTACAGATACACCATCATCATTAGAAAAGAAAATTAAAGCGACAGCTAATAATAGAACTTTTTTTTCAACCAAGAAAAGAAAACAAAAGAAAGAAAAGAAAGAAAAGAAAGAAAAGAAAAGAAAAGAAAAAAAGAAAAGAAAAGAAAAGACGACCTCACTCATGTTCAGTGGTAGTTAATATTATAAGTGTATTATAAATGTTGTGTCTATAGTTGTTTGTATAACCACAGGACTGACGTAATACTAAATGTGTAGGACAGAAATAGTTCCTGTTCAGACTATTTTCAGCTGCACTCATTGTTCTTTATATCAAATATCTGTATCTCCTTTTGTACTTTATTTACCCACAGCAGTCCAGACCGTCCATGTTCACACTGTTCATGTTATTAGTGCACACTTCACATTTTTGGGTCAAATCAGATTTTTTTGTGTTCACTCATTAGAGCATCAACATCACAATGTATGTGTGCAGAATAGTTACATTGCAATTTTTTTGTATTATTTTTAATCTCACCCAATCACTTTCTGTGTGTGTGTGTGTGTGTGTGTGTGTGTATACTTCACTGTGATTGGTCGACCAGTTTCAGGGAAATCTAGACAAACATTGAGCGAAACTAGACTACTACGATAGAACATTAGATTTACTGATGCTAGGAGCTAGTGTGGCTAGGCTACTACGATAGAACATTAGATTTACTGATGCTAGGAGGAGCTAGTGTGGCTAGGCTACTACGATAGAACATTAGATTTACTGATGCTAGGAGGAGCTAGTGTGGCTAGGCTACTACGATAGAACATTAGATTTACTGATGCTAGGAGCTAGTGTGGCTAGGCCACTACGATAGAACATTAGATTTACTGATGCTAGGAGGAGCTAGTGTGGCTAGGCTACTACGATAGAACATTAGATTTACTGATGCTAGGAGGAGCTAGTGTGGCTAGGCTACTACGATAGAACATTAGATTTACTGATGCTAGGAGGAGCTAGTGTGGCTAGGCTACTACGCTAGAACATTAGATTTACTGATGCTAGGAGGAGCTAGTGTGGCTAGGCTACTACGATAGAACATTAGATTTACTGATGCTAGGAGGAGCTAGTGTGGCTAGGCTACTACGCTAGAACATTAGATTTACTGATGCTAGGAGGAGCTAGTGTGGCTAGGCTAATACGATAGAACATTAGATTTACTGACGCTAGGAGGAGCCAGTGTGGCTAGGCTACTATGATAGAACATTAGATTTACTGATGCTAGGAGGAGCTAGTGTGGCTAGGCTACTACGATAGAACATTAGATTTACTGATGCTAGGAGGAGCTAGTGTGGCTAGGCTACTACGATAGAACATGAGATTTACTGATGCTAGGAGGAGCTAGTGTGGCTAGGCTACTACGATAGAACATTAGATTTACTGATGCTAGGAGGAGCTAGTGTGGCTAGGCTACTACGATAGAACATTAGATTTACTGATGCTAGGAGGAGCTAGTGTGGCTAGGCTACTACGATAGAACATTAGATTTACTGATGCTAGGAGGAGCTAGTGTGGCTAGGCTACTACGCTAGAACATTAGATTTACTGATGCTAGGAGGAGCTAGTGTGGCTAGGCTAATACGATAGAACATTAGATTTACTGACGCTAGGAGGAGCCAGTGTGGCTAGGCTACTATGATAGAACATTAGATTTACTGATGCTAGGAGGAGCTAGTGTGGCTAGGCTACTACGATAGAACATTAGATTTACTGATGCTAGGAGGAGCTAGTGTGGCTAGGCTACTACGATAGAACATGAGATTTACTGATGCTAGGAGGAGCTAGTGTGGCTAGGCTACTACGATAGAACATTAGATTTACTGATGCTAGGAGGAGCTAGTGTGGCTAGGCTACTACGCTAGAACATTAGATTTACTGATGCTAGGAGGAGCTAGTGTGGCTAGGCTAATATGATAGAACATTAGATTCACTGATGCTAGGAGGAGCTAGTGTGGCTAGGCTAATACGATAGAACATTAGATTTACTGATGCTAGGAGGAGCTAGTGTGGCTAGGCTACTACGCTAGAACATTAGATTTACTGATGCTAGGAGGAGCTAGTGTGGCTAGGCTACTACGATAGAACATTAGATTTACTGATGCTGGGGGGGGGGCTAACACCCTCTCTCTGGTGGTAGTAAATTACACATGTATCCACAGTTGCCCTGGGGCAGAAGACTGACTGACAATTTGCACCTAAACAGAAATTTCCCTCCGATCACCACCAAACATTCATACACCAGAATAACAGACTAAATAGTGATGAGTAGGAAAATATTACTGTACACTCGTATCGCATATGGTAAATTTTGCTAATATGGTGCAGCCCTAGCTCAAATATATATTGTGCAGCTGTAGTGCAGAACTTTACACAATACTATAAACAGAAGCCAAATGGAGACAGTAGTGCGAAGTAGAGCAGTGATGCAGATGGTGAGAGCAGATGTAAACACAGACATGGGACTCATTCATCGTCTAACTGTGACAAATTACAAACACACACTAATTCTGTTGAATTTCAAATGAAGTAGTTTATTAACAGCCGCCTTCTGTCCATTCATCTTACACTCATTTACTCACTGTCACACTCACACACAAACTCATTCTGTGAACTGCATCCTCACTGAGACACATCATTTGTCCCCATAAAGAGACAGTTCAGTGTTTTTCAGATGAATGTGTTTGTCATCAGTGTCTTTACTCTGGTGCACTCACACTGACTCCGCCCCTTTACTCTGGTGCACCCACACTGACTCCGCCCCTTTACTCTGGTGCACCCACACTGACTCCACCCCTTTACTCTGGTGCACTCACACTGACTTACCCCCCACAGTGTCCTGTGAGCCCAGTTCTGGTCGGGTTTTGGTCAAAGCCAAAGTAGTCCGGGCAAGTTTCCTGGGGTCAACAAAATAAAACTGTTTCATCTCAAAACCGTCACTGAACATAAACTCACACATCGTAATTGCTTGGAGCTACTTTGATCTCAATAGCGATCAGTGTGCTAGCGTTGTCACTGCTAACAGCTGTGCACCTGCATGTAGCAGCCGCTAACGCCGACCAACAACTGATGAAAGTAGTTTGATAAGACACACAGCTGTTAGCAGTGACAACGACCACTGATTATTTTAGCCATTCTTGTTCATTTTACTGAATATTTTGGTCATTTTACTAAACATTTTGTTCATTTTACTCAATATTTTGGTCATTTTTGTTCATTTTATGGTTTATTTTGTTAATTTTTGTCCACTATACTGAATGCCTTCAATGTAGATTTGAAGATTAGATCAGTAGAGCTGTTTTCTGTTCATGGAGTCAGCATTCAGTTTCACCCCCAGCACACATTGGATATTGACACAATATGGATCTCAAGTAAACTCCTCAACCAGGGCTTACTGAGATACTTGGCACTATGTGAAGAAGAAACCAACGTTAGATTGGACTAGCAAGCTTGAAATTTCCTCTGGTCATTTTAGGGGTGTTAAAGACACACTCAGCTCACGAGACAGAGATGTAATTTTGGCTGCTTCCTGGATAACAAATCTCCCGAGACAGAATTTTAACACGACGAGAAATCCTACCAAAT
This sequence comes from Siphamia tubifer, assembly GCA_020466265.1. Lineage (NCBI taxonomy): Eukaryota > Metazoa > Chordata > Actinopteri > Kurtiformes > Apogonidae > Siphamia > Siphamia tubifer. The sequence goes on from CM035801.1 coordinate 3,608,716, forward strand.
TACATCTCGTGAGATCTCGTCACACCCCTCGTCATTTTACTGAATGTTTTTTTTCTGTGCGTCTTATCAAAGTGCTTTCATCAGTTGTTGGTCAGTGTTAGCGGCTGCTACGTGCTGGTACACAGCTGTTAGCAGTGACAACGCTAGCGCATTGATCGTGTTTGAGAGAAAGTAGCTCCAAGCAATTACAACGTGTGAGTTTTTGTTCTGTGACAGTTTTATGTAAATAAATCAGTCATTCAAACACATACAGTTTTGAGAAGAAACAGGTTTTATTTTGTTGACCCCAGGAAATCTGCCGGGACTACTTTCTAGGTTAAGTCAGTGTGGGTGCACCAGAATAAAGACACTGATGACAAACATATTCATCTGAAAAATACTCAACTGTCCCTTTAAAACCAACGCCAAATAATGCTCTCTCTCTCTCTCTTTTTTTTTACTTTATCACAGAGCTATTCGTCTTTTACTTTAACAATCCCCTTCATAGTTCTAAATATAAATGTTTTACAGGTAGCGACACTAACCCCAGGATCAACAGCTGCTTCTTCCAAGACAAATCTATATTTATTTATAAAAACTCATCTGAAAAAGTCCATGAAAGATTGTACAAAGACAATCCAAAAAAGAAACTCGCAGGTGTATGAAAGTGTCGGGTGCCAGTTTAGGGACAGGACGGTGATATAACATGACAAGGTATCCAAGGGATAACACGTAAAAGTGTAAACACCTGTTTAAAACATTATCCCTGATTAATTTAAATAAATACATATTTTTAATTAAAAAAAAAACAAGTTAAATAAATAAAATACAAAAAAACCCACTTCCCCACCATCTTACAAAAAAAACAGATGTGTTGAAAAAAACCTTATGTTTCGTGGAAATGTGTGTACAATGATGTTAAGTGCATCTAAATCACATGTGTTTCCCACTTCAACAGGAAGGACTGGATGGACACAAGAGTCCAGACCTTATATTATTGGTGGAGTGACGTAGTGAATGATGAAACAGTACAACCATATATGATGATGCAGCAGTTGGAGAAGGTGAAAAACCTTTAAACATAATAAGATCATTTAAGTTCCTTCTCATTTTCATATACAAAGCAATGTTTCAAAAGATCTAAGTAAAATTGTCAACAAAGGATAAGTATTTAGAATTTAAATTATTACAACATTGAACAAAAGGTGTGTTCATTTTAAACGTAATTAACCATTAAAACAGAAAATATTGTAGCCATAATTAAACCAAAAGCGAATTAATTTTAACCATTAATCAAACCAGGAAGTAAAGTATGCTTTAGCTTTAATTATATATGTTTTTAATCAAATTAGAAATTCTTTAACTAGGTCAATAAATTGATAACAAATATGAAAACAATTACTTTTATCCATTTCTTTTAAATGTTTGTACCTTTAAATTGGCATTTTTTAACTAAACAACAACTAATGGGATGAAAGGTTGATAAGTAACTAAATTAAAAATTAAAGATTAAAGATTATCAAATGAAATGTTAAAGATTAACACAAAGTAAACATTAAATATTTTACTCATTAAAATAAATAAACACACTTGTGGTGGCCACCGTATGGTGAGTGCAGTGTTGCCTTCACAGGTCAATGGTTCAGAGTTCTTCACAGTGTCCTCGTTCAGTCCCATGTGTTGTAAACTTTGTGGATTTCAGTCTGTGATGACATGATGACATGATGACATGATGATATGATGACATGATGACATGATGACATGATGACATGATGATATGATGACATGATGACATGATGATATGATGACATGATGACATGATGACATGATGATATGATGACATGATGACATGATGACATGATGACATGATGACATGATGACATGATGACATGATGATATGATGACATGATGATATGATGACATGATGACATGATGACATGATGATATGATGACATGATGATATGATGACATGATGACATGATGATATGATGATATGATGATATGATGACATGATGACATGATGACATGATGACATGATGATATGATGACATGATGATATGATGATATGATGACATGATGACATGATGACATGATGACATGATGATATGATGATATGATGACATGATGACATGATGATATGATGATATAATGATATGATGACATGATGACATGATGACATGATGACATAATGACATGATGATATGATGACATGATGACATGATGACATGATGACTCCAGGTGCCTTTTATTCTCCGTCAGCCTTTGCTAATCAGTGTCATAATTAGCGTCACCTGCTCAGTGTAACACAGGCCACACCGAATGCGAATTTTCCCATGTACGCTTGTAACGCCCAAGTTTGGATAAACACAGATAAACAAAATCTGTCCATCCACTTCAGTCTGTCCTCAACTATGGCTCAAATCACTGCTCTGGACGTCCCATACACCTGACCCTCCAGCACAGGGAACTCCACCACCTCCTCCAGGAACGAGAGGCTGTTTCTCAATATGTGTACTTGTCCGTACTTGCGTACTCGCGTCCTTGTGAAACGTCATCAGTTGCAGCCCAAGTACAGTCCCAATACACAAGTACGCATATCACCAAGTACGCTTGAAATCCCCGGATGTGTACTTGACACACCCATTTTATCAAGTATGCATCGGATGGTGACTTGTGCGTACTTGGGAGAGCTTCTTATCCCAGAATGCTTTTCGACACCAGCAATGGAGGAAGAGAGGACTCACAACTGTAAGTTAAAAGGATTAAAATACCATTGTTTTTGTAAAACAGAATGTGATTTTAGTTGAGTTGGTGACGTAAACAAGTACGCTGCTGTCCCAATTGCAGAATAACCACCCTGCGTCCTCCCGTCCTCCTGAGTATGTACTTGGTAGTACGGACTTGCTAGTCCGTACTACCAAGTACGCAAGTACGTACTTAGCGTACTTGGTATTGAGAAACGGCCTTACCAGTATTTCAGGCTCAGTTGTTTTTCGGCCTATTTCCGGGTCGGTCCGAGCGTCATACATCATTCCATCATGATGTTAGCAGGATCTCAACGCTGATTGGTTTTCATAGCACGGCGTCACGCAAATTCGCCTGAAACATTAATATTTTCAACTCCAGCGTTTACTCGGATTTGCTCCAACACACCGTCCGGGTGAGTCTACGTCCAAACGCATCTCTCCATTGACTTTGTATGTAATCTGAACACATGAATTTTTACATTCGCGGTTGTTGTGGCCGTAGCATAACACTAAGCTTAGAGCGCAGCAAGAAACACAGAAGCAGCTGTCAGTCATGTGAGCCCGTGCCTCGGCTCTGCCCGCGATAGATCGCTGCGACAATGATGTTTATTGGCAGTTCTATAAGTGAAGGTAATAGGTCAAACAATGACTTTTCTACTTATTGTCAAAATAAAAGCATGAACTGGGTTGGTACAACACATTAAGCTAACTTCTTAAATCATACTAAGCTAACTTCCTATATCACACAAAGCTAATTTCACGTCACACTAAGCTAACTTCCTTTCCCAATGCATTTTTCCCCACCACATGTGATTAAAATTAGCCAAATTTGGCGGAAAACCACCCGATCTGGCAACACTGATTGGGATTCAGCCTAAAGTTAAGACTCATTAAGAGTCAAAGTGTCTATTTCAGCAACTTTTGGAAAATCAATGAGTAGCCACAGAAGGTATGAATGTATTATTATAGAAGTATAGAAGTGCATGGTGTGAATATTAAATGTTGAACACAGACAGTGTCAGACTGATTCATACACACAGGTCTAATACCTCCACTGTGTCCTGTTGGTTCTTATTTTAAATGATCTAGAATGTTATAGAATTCAATAACTGAGTCCAACATAATTAAATCCATCCATGTGCTTCGCTTCATAAACTGCACGCATTATGTTCACTGCTTAATCTTATGTAAATATATGTATAATTCACTTTCCCTCCATTTTAATGAGCATTTTAGCATCTTATACCTCTCTGTTTTGTTATATAAACACCTGTTTTTCAGTTTAGTTCCACCACATTCATTAGTAAATATAGCACGGCTGCACAGCAACAGTTAACAGACGCTCATGTAACCAGTGGACGGGGGAATATTCTGGAACTATTGTTTATTCACAGAAATAAACTTACCAAAAATAAAATACAATTAATCTTTTAATCAAGTGACTGCTTATGTGGTAACAGGATTATTTTTATCTGCTTTTTTTTTTGTTTTTTTAATTTTGTCCTCACCATAATAAGTCCATAGAAAGACTGAGACACTGTCCAAAGCTGAATCTAATTTCATCCATGTGTAGGGGTGTCTCAATTCACCTTAACTATTAAAGGGACAGTTCAGTATTTTTCAGATGAATGTGTTTGTCATCAGTGTCTTTACTCTGGTGCACCCACACTGACTCCGCCCCTCTCTTCTGACTCCGCCCAGTGATTTACCCCCCACAGTGTCCTGTGAGCCCAGTTCTGGTCAAGTTTTGGTCAAAGCCAAAGTAGTCCCGGCAGGTTTCCTGGGGTCAACAAAATAAAACTTGGTTCTTCCAGAGGTGGAAAGTAAGTAAAAGTACTTCATTACTGTACTTAAGTAGAGATTTTAGGTATCTGTACGTTACTTGAGTATTTTTCTGACAACTTTTTACTTCTACTCCCCACATGTTTATATAAATATCTGTACTTTATACTCTTTACATTTATATAAATATATGTACTTTATACTCTTTACATTTATATAAATATTTGTACTTTATACTCTTTACATTTATATAAATATTTGTACTTTATACTCTTTACATTTATATAAATATTTGGACTTTATACTCTTTAAATTTATATAAATATTTGGACTTTATACTCTTTACATTTATATAAATATTTGGACTTTATACTCTTTACATTCTCAGAGTAGACTCATTACTTTTTCAAACTAAACAGATGTAAAAGTATGAAAATAAATCACTTCAGAGGAAAAATCAGTGGAGAGAAACTGTGACTTTATATATTATATTTATGACTATTATCTCACAATTTTAACATTTTATCAAAAAGTTAGCATTTTTATCTCATATTTATAACTTTAAAAAAAATCTCATGATGACTTTATCTGAATTGTGACTTCTTTCTTTTTTTTTTTTTTTTTACTTTTCCTAAATTTCCTGTCTACATCCCCACAACTAAGTAACTGTGACCTGATCAAACACAATTTCAACACAGTAATTTGCTTTTAAAGGCTTTAATTTGAATTCTTTTGAAACTTTTCAGATTTTTCGTAGTTAAATAAGTATTATTGTGTTCATGGCAAAAAAGTAGTTTTACTTTTGTACTTTATTACAATTGAGAATTTGTACTTTTTTACTTTTACATAAGTAGAGGAGTTGAATCAGTACTTCTACTTTTACCAGAGTATTTTTTCCACATAAGTAGCTGTACTTCTACAAGGTTAAAACCATCACAGAAGAAACACTCACACCTCATAATATCTTGGAGCTACTTTCTCTCAATGGTGATCAATGGTTGTTGTCGCTCCTAACAGCTGTGTGTCTTATCAAACTACTTTCATCAGTTGTTGGTCAGTGTTAGCGGCTGCTACGTGCAGGTGCAGAGCTGTTAGCAGTGACAACACTAGCACATTGATTTTAAGGGCAAAATCGCACTCCGACTTGCTCCCCTAGGTAATGGGACACCCTACCCCTACACATGAACGCACAAAATCTAGGGTTAGGGGGAGAAATGGGACAGGGCCTTAATGTTTATCTCAAATGATAAACGACCACAACCCCATTATCATTAGATATTTTTCACCCGCTCACTTCAGGTCAGCCCGAGCATCACTGACAGGGGTTGCTTTTCAAGCCCTAGCTCTTCTAGCCGTGTTTGACATGCTAAGGGGATTCAGTCTTACTTCAGTGGATCTATTCAATCAACTTTCACCAGAAAATTGATTAAACTGTGATGCTTCCAGTTCTGAACACACCCATGTGTGAAAGTGTCCAGTGAAGTGTTAGTCAGGCTGATCTGTCAGAAATGAATACTGGCGGAAACACTATCAGTCAATTTGTTACCACGACTGTATGTGACTAAAACAACCATCGCCCACTTCTCCAACCAGATGATTTCATACCCTCCACTTTTTCCTGAGTTTATATATTGTATCGTTACTGGATCCAGGAAACGGACGGAGAGTTGGTCTCACTTACTTTTTATTTCAGGATAAACGGTTACCGTCGGTCGCACTCATGCCAAACAAACATCAATAACATTGCAGGGTCATTACAATATCTATGGTTTAAACTGTTTACCCACCTGTGCGGCACAACAGCATATTAAAATGAAGTGCACCTCAGTTCACTGGTAATGTAAACAGCTCACTTTGCAATGTTAGCAAACAATCAACCAGTAACTAATGAGAAATGATGCTGTTGTTAAACTAAGTTAAACTAAACTATGTCTTGTTCTGTGACATTTACCCTAAGACAGAGGTTCTAGAACTTTTTTTCACTGATGTTTCCTCCTGAGGAACATATTCTTTGTCGTCTCCCCTGACATGGACAAAACATTTTTGTAAGAAAAAAGAGGTACAGTGTCTGTAAAATTAGTATCTGATTTTTTTGGCCATATATTAGGTTTTTACTAATAAAAATTTAACCATTAATGGATAATTGTTCGACTGGCTAGGTTGTGGCTCATGTGCCACAACCTAGAACACCCCCACATTTTAAATGGCTGTGACGCCCTTGAAATACTGGATGTGACTAAAACAACCATTAAAAACTGGATGTGACTAAAACAACCATTAAATACTGGATGTGACTAAAACAACCATCAAATACTGGATGTGACTAAAACAACCATTAAATACTGGATGTGACTAAAACAACCATTAAATACTGGATGTGACTAAAACAACCATTAAAAACTGGATGTGACTAAAACAACCATTAAATACTGGATGTGACTAAAACAACCATTAAATACTGGATGTGACTAAAACAACCATCAAATACTGGATGTGACTAAAACAACCATTAAATACTGGATGTGACTAAAACAACCATTAAATACTGGATGTGACTAAAACAACCATTAAAAACTGGATGTGACTAAAACAACCATTAAATACTGGATGTGACTAAAACAACCATCAAATACTGGATGTGACTAAAACAACCAAAACAACCATTAAAAACTGGATGTGACTAAAACAACCATTAAATACTGGATGTGACTAAAACAACCATTAAAAACTGGATGTGACTAAAACAACCATCAAATACTGGATGTGACTAAAACAACCATTAAATACTGGATGTGACTAAAACAACCATCAAATACTGGATGTGACTAAAACAACCATTAAATACTGGATGTGACTAAAACAACCATTAAATACTGGATGTGACTAAAACAACCAAAACAACCATTAAAAACTGGATGTGACTAAAACAACCATTAAATACTGGATGTGACTAAAACAACCATTAAAAACTGGATGTGACTAAAACAACCATCCCACTGGAGGACAGCCATCCCCAGATCAGGACCCCCTCTCAACCCTGACAGTCTGCCAACCAAATATTCAGAATCTACTTTCCACACATTGGTTTGCTTTGCTTTTGGTTGTCATGGTTACTGGTCCATAACAACAGTCTCCTGGGAACCCAGTGAGCGCTGGTGGAGTCATGTGACGTAAAAGGAAAAGTTAAAGCCAAAGACACGGACACTCGACTCCCTAGATGAATCAGCCAGAGACATAACTGCGACGCCTCCACACCAACACATACAGGACAACAATAATACTACTAATAATACTACTAATAATACTACTAATAATACTACTAATAATAATACCCTTTAACCCATTAAGATTCAAACAGCAGCTGACGACCAGAACATCTACTGATCTGAACTGTTTCACACCAGCTGATCCATTAGGACGGTCATTTCATTTATTTATTTCATTCCAATCTCCATGATTATAAAGCAGCAGGATGAAGTAAACTTCTAATACTTGCTTACAACGTGTACTACATTAGACAGTCACCATAATAATAACAAGTATTCACAGAATGCCGAATCTCACTTCTTGCTTAAAACTGCTTGCGAAAAATATTCTTGCTGGAATGTTCATAAATTCTAATATATATATATATATATATATATATATATATATATATATATATATATATATATATATAATATGATATAATTCTGTCTTCAGTTGTAAAATAAGACAAATCAAGAAATGATTGGCATGAATAATGATTATTTTAATGGACTTCTTCTCATTGTTCCTTTTAATATCAAGTTTCTATCATTATTCACTGTTATTAAATCCATCCTTATTTACTTGTGATGTGCTTGTTGGTCAAACTATCAAAAATCAATTATCGGTCACCCATCGCTGATCCTCCATTTGAACACACCACATGTGATTTAAATATTTCAGCTGCTGAATAATCATAAGCTGAATGTTTGTGGTTCATGGTGATCAGTGACATTTAATGACTCAGTCAAGGTCAATTTCCATCAGTCTATGTTTGACACACAGTGTTATACAAGTTTTGACACGTCACCTTTGACCTCCAGAGATCTCAAAAACTATTGGTTGTAGGTGATAACACTAATTACGACAATTGTATAAATCTTCATTCTGCATCCTTTGGTACCAATCTGAAAGTTCTGTGACCCTCTGTTCTGGAGTTGTAACTGATAATGTGATTTTGAACTTTTAGTTAATTGTGACCTTGACCTTTGACCTTTACTCAAATTGATAATTTCATCTGATGCGCATTAGCTATTAGTATATGTCCATGTAATTTCATGGTGATATTTTATTCATTGAGTTATAGCATGATATGTCTCTGTGGACATACACACACACACACACACACACACACACACACACACACACACACAGGGTGTGAGTTGGCAGGGGGGTTTGGACCATCAGGGTCTTGCGGTCTACCAGGGCAGCTGACCCTGCCTCAGTCTCCCAGTAGGACTGATCTTTGACCTTATGAACCTACTGGTGTATGAGTGTGTGTGAATGGGTGAATGTGAGGCTAATGTAAAGAGCTTTGATCCATGAAGGTGGAACAACTATAGAAGGAAGAACATTTAACCGCTGTGAACACAAAATGCCTTAAACTTAAAATACACACATTTCAGGAGGTAAATATCTGCCAGTCCAATGATACAGATCAGAGGAGGGTCAGGTGCATTCTGTAAAAACAGGGACAGTTTTTCATCACTGATTATGTTTTGTTACATGTGCAAGGGGCTGGTTTGTTGGGGTTCAGTTCTCTCTCCGGCTGGCGTCAGGTCAAACTCCCCCCCCCAAAAAACAAAAACAAAAACACAGTACATACATATATATATATATATATATATATATATATATATATATATATATATATATATATATATATATATATATATATATATATATATATATATATGTATATGTATGTATATATATATATATATAAACATCATTTTCACTCACAAAATGCAAAACGACGAGGATAATATTACAATAAATGTGGATAAGTCACTTTAAAAATGTTACATATGGACAGAAATCTATTTGGAAACTGCCAGAAAAGTAGCAGAGGGTTTTATGGGTTAAGCAAAAGCAAAGTAAGATTAAACAAAACCTGCCAGAGAACAGGATGAGGAAGAAAGTGAAGGAACTGGAGCAATATGTTATGCAAGACTTGTGAAGACGTGGCTTTGACTCTGTTGCTGTTGTTGTTGTTGTTGTTGTTGTTGCCGTTGCCGTTGCTGTTGCTGCTGCTGCTGTTGTTGTTGTTGTTGTTGTCGTTGCTGTTGCTGTTGTTGTTGTTGTTGTTGTCGTCCTGTGGTGGCTTATTAGCATGTATACGTTTCATCATTGAGCTTATTCATGAACACTGTGCATCTACATACTGTTTATTTTTGGGCCCACATGGATGTGGTGCTGGCTGGCAGAAAGCTTTATGACAATGATGGGCACTGTTATCATCTATATTGTCTGTTTGTTTTTCTTTGTGTGAGATTTGCTTTATTTATTCATCAGTGCAAAAGAAACTGAAGCAGAACATAGTAACAGTTCCCATGTGAAAGACTTTACATGAGTAAATATCCTGTATTTTATATTCTTGTCTGTTTTTGTCAGTGTTGATATAATGTTTTTTCTCTGTATATATTAACTGATGATCAAACTCATGTAAAACTAGAGGACAATTTAACTTCTGCTTCTTCCTGCTCCTTTCAGAACATAAAGTCTAATGCTGCATTCACACTGATAACGACAAAATCACCTGTGGTTGCTCAGTGGGCATCGCCTGTGGCAGTTCTACATGTTGGTCATGACGAGGGGGCGGGGCTTCCAGCTGTGGTGCAGATGTCAGCCCAGGTGAACACATCTGACAGTAGTCATTATTGTTTTCACAGCCTACTGTAATAATTTAAATAAACTATGTCATTTATGACTAAACGAGTGATTGTGATAAATGAACAACCACTCAAACAACCATATGATCATCAGATCGTTAGATTTAATCATGTATTTAACTATTTGGTATGTTCTGACAAATAAGCAGGAGTTTATTTTGGAGGGAAACAGCTGTAGTCTATATATAGGTGTTGTATGAATGACTTGGTTTCCTCCTTCACCATGAATCACACTGTGCTTCAGCCTTATCTTTGTTGCTTCATCATATGTGCTGCATGAACTTAGAGCCAGGAGCGCCACTTGATGATGTGATGTGATATATATATATATATATATATATATATATATATATATATATATATATATATATATATATATATATATATATATATACGTCGCTACTGAGGGAATCCTGGTTAGTTTCTTTTCCTCCTGTTCATAATGTAGTTACATTCACCAGGTCGTCTTGTCTGTTCGTAGGGGAAAAAAAGGTGTGTGAGGTTTGAGGTTTTATTTTTTGGGGGGGTGGGGTGGGGGGGGTGGATGGAGACAGAACCGAACCAGGGCCACACGTAAAGCGGACAGAAAAATCAGTGATAAAAAACTACCAGTGCTGTTATTTTCCCCAATTAATGGTAAAGAAGTTCCCAGAATGCACCTGTCATCTGCTGATCTGTACCACTGGACTGGTAGTTCCTCTTTCAGGCATTTTGTGTTCATACCGTCAGAAAGACTCATACACCACAAGACACCCCCCCCCCCAGCAAATCATACCCAGTATATTGTCAATATATTGACAATAACCAGAAAAAGAATCTTGGAGCTAATCGACTAATTAATATTGATGAGAAATGTCAACTACATTTTAATAGAAACACCTGCTGTGTTTCTATTCAACTATGATGATACAACAGGTGGAGTTTTACAGTTGTTAGAGTTTTACAAGGTTGTTCTGCGACGCATCTGTGTAAATCATACTTGTACATGTCACAGTTAAGAGAGTGAACCAGCAGCTCACAGAATGACTGTCGTTCTTCACTGTCAAAACTTGTCATTTCATCGCTCATTTTTTTTTCAGGAGCAGAAAAACAAAACGAGGATTCACAAAGTCTGGGACAGGTCCTGCATAGGACTGAAGACACCAAAGTGGTGCAAATGAGACAAAATACAACATATGTGACCCACCACCACCAAACCAGGCATAAGTCGCGCTGAGCCGTTCAGAGCTACAGCCAAATTTAGGCTGGAAGGTGATTTGTTATTAGTGTTTACACCTTATCAAAAAACGGTACCTTAACACCTCTATGTTCACTTCCTGTGGTCATTACATTGAAATCCAATCAATAAAGGTGTTTATTGAGTCAATTATTTAAGCGGTGACAAAAGTTCAGGTATTGCTGAGCAAAGACAAAGACGACTTCCACCTCTTTTCGCCGAACAAAACGATCTCCGTTCCGTGGGTAAACACCCAAGTGTTTGGTACGAGGTAAAAGCTTATATTGAATGTTCTGTCCAATGGTGTAAGCCAAATGATTATAATACGTCACACTTCTGTCCTATTATTATAATATATAAAACTTCTGTGACATGTCCATCAGAGTGTCCTTTAACATCTGTCAACAATTTGTGTCAATCGGATACAAATTATTATGCGTTGCTAAGGATTTCCTACCCCAAAACAGTCCAAAACTTTAACGGACAATATCTAAAAATATGCAAATTGTAAAATATGTCCAAATGTGGATATTAAAATGACCATAACTTTGGTTCTACTTGTGATAGAAACATCATTTTTTCACCATCTTAAACCTTAGTTTCCACTCTACCAAGATACACACATAACTCTGTTTGGATTTACACACACTTATGACTGGTTTACTGGTGGTGGGTCACATATACTGTAGGTGACAGAGCACAGATGGTAGTTCTAGCATCGACCAGGTTCCATCTGTGTGAACCTTGACTTTTGAGTTTAATTAATTCTATGATCAAGATTGTAACTCAATTAGCTCGTATGAATCCGTTTTCCTCATTGAAATTAATTGAAATGCCATTAAAGGGAGGGTAAAATGAATCCATATATGAGGCACACTGTGGTTTTTGGAGAAAATTAAAGTCCTTCAAGTGTACTTTATATTACAGAAAATATGGTAATTTAACTTGTTTAGTTATCGCCAAAGATTTCTACACAGTAAGTGAAACCATCACCTGTTTTGCTTTTATTTACAATTGAAATAATTTGTCATATCTTGCTCTGTACATGTTGGATGTGTGGTTTCATTTGTTCATCTTGGTTAACCTCTTCCACCCTGAGCCTATTTTCAGAGAAAAACGCCTAAAAAACATACCCAAAGTAAATGAAGAATTGCCAATTCCCATTGTCTAAAATAGTGTAGCTACTACTATGACTGAATAAACTGGAATAAACTAAAAGATAAAATAGAATTTTTTGGTCTCGCCTGAATTTATTATTTTTTTGACAAAAGAAAACACCCTGCTAACAATGATTCCATGAATATAGACACTATTGATCACCTTCAGTAACTCCTTTACAACACAGGTACAAAAGTTGATAGAATTAGAGCAAAGGACAAAGCCTCCAGAAAGGTTTAAGTCCAGATAACACCAGGCGGACAGTGTATTTGGCACAGTTTGGCACACTGTTGTGCCAAACTGTTCCAAAAACATTATTTTAATTTTCCAGTAAAATCTGTCTGGAAAATACAACTCATATCCATTACAGAAGTCTATTACTGTTTACTGGAGCTTTTAGAAATGAAATTTACCTTGTGTTTCATCAACTTCTACCTTTGTGCACAACTAAAATGAATAAAACCATATAAACATGGATTATTTTGTCTCCAAATGGAGTAGTTTTATTAAGAACTTACTCCAAACAATATAATTATATTCAATAATAATAATACTAATACACTTTAATAAAAATCAAATATAAAGTTGAACAAATGTGCAAAAATATATGATAAATTCAATTAGAATAAATATAAATATCAAAATTAGTGCAAATCTACAAAACAAAATAACTAATACAAACATTCAAAACACAAACAATTGCAATAAAGTCCAAAAATGTCCATGTGTTATCATTAGGTGGGGGCTGGTTTATCATTAGGTTGGGGGGGCTGGCAGCAGACTGAACTGGTCCATGTGTTTCTGCAAAAAGCAGTTTTATTTGTGTCAAATAAGGCTGTCATCCTCCTACCTAGGAAAAATGAAGACAATCATGATTTGAGACTAAATACATAATAAAATATGTACATTTGGCCAAAATAAATAGATAAATGTACTTCATGTATGTAAAATACTTTTCAGTAGTGTTGAATATTATTACAACTATTCCTAAAAAGTAGGAATAACATTATTTTTCCTTCTCATGAAATGATAGAATGTTAGAATGTTATTTATTTTTGACAGAGAAAGTGAATAAATCCTCAAACAATCATTGATTAATTATAAACTTATCTACTTATGTGTAAAAATAACAATACAATGAGAAATGAGACTGAAAAAATACTACTATAGTCAACAGTGTTTGTATGTGTATAGTATAAAATGTAGTATTATTGTTATTATTATTACTATTAGTTTGTAAAACAGATATCAGTAAGATACAACAACTTACTGGGTAGATGTTCATCCTGTTTTGAGTTCATATCCACAGTCAGATCTCAGTCACATGTTGAACATTCAGCTGCTTCTCTGTTGTTTACACGCTAGCACGCGGCTAACATGCTAACACTTCACAAAGCTTACCAGTAACAGTCGGGAAAATACACTGTTACTCACTAAAACTCTCTAAAATGACTTAAAACTACGAGTAAAGTCGGGAAATATAACTATAACCAGCACACAGATGTCTCTGCCGTAGCGTGTGTGCCCCAGGCCGGTCCCGTGCATGCGCCCGACGTGCGCAAAGATGCTAACCTTTCACCTTTTACGCATGCATTTCCTGTCCAGAGGGAAATGTAGTTCATGGAATGTGAGGTATCATTGGATTCAGGAGAATCTCCTCTTTCAAACGCCTACAAACATGGCCACCTTATCCCTCGGCAGAATAAGATATAAATGAATTAATAGCGCGTATCGGCGATTAAAAATAACTTATATTTCACCACACACACATTAAAGATCATGTTTAAAGGTAACTTTTATCACTAAAGTACACTTTATATGTATTTTTATGAACATTAGGGTCTTAACTTTGAGTAAAAGTTGAAACAAATTTCCATTGTCTAGATTTATTATATGTTAATAATTAATGAAAAATTACAACCCTAACCCTAACCCTAACCCACCCGTGGGCCGAGAAAATTGTGTTAAGGGATTGTGCTAAGGGAGTTAAAAAAATCGGGCTAAAGGAGTTAATGAAATGAGTTTATTGTCATAGTTGTAAAATAATTGCGCATTTCTATTTTTGATTTGGAAAATCAAAAATAGAAATCTACAAATGTAGATTTGTTGAGTTTATTTGTATAATTCAAACAAAAATATATTTTGAATTTGTATAAATTATCGAACAGCAGAAAGGATCGTTACACTATTGATTTCATGCCATATAACTGACCACTGTTACACTAGTTACGTTTCCATTACAGTTTTTCAACAAAGTATATTTGCACTTTGAACGTGTTTCATTGAAGGTTGTTCTAAGCAGGAACGTCCTAACTCTGAAATATCCTGGGTCTGTCCGTCTGTCCAGTCACACTCCTGTACTGTGATAGAAACAACCCTCAACATCTTTTGAACGTTCCAGGTGAATACGGCCCATGACATCCTCATCCTCATCTTCATCTTCACACAACCACCTTCTGTGCCGTCTAAACACCAGTCGTCTCCCATCCCATTATGTAAACAGACTAAGTGTCCTTATGTCATAAGTGCTGCATTAGTAAAACATGAAGACATGAGGTCACACACAAAGTAAACTGACACTTATATAAACATGAGTGGACGCAACGTCCTCTGTAACACAACTGAGTCATTTCACTCTTCAAACGCCACGACCACTCTGAGCATGTGTGTGTATGTGTGTGTGTGTGTGTATGTGAGTGTGTGTGTGTGTATGTGTGTTAGTGTGTGTGTGTGTGTATGTGTGTTAGTGTGTGTGTATGTGTGTGTGTGTGTGTGTATGTGAGTGTGTGTGTGTGTATGTGAGTGTGTATGTGTGTTAGTGTGTGTGTGTGTTAGTGTGTGTGTCAGTGTGTGTGTATGTGAGTGTGTGTGTATGTGAGTGTGTGTGTGTGTATGTGAGTGTGTGTGTCTGTCAGTGTGTGTGTGTGTGTGTGTCAGTGTGTGTGTCAGTGTGTGTGTGTGTGTGTCAGTGTGTGTGTCAGTGTGTGTGTGTGTGTCAGTGTGTGTGTGTGTGTGTCAGTGTGTGTGTGTCAGTGTGTGTGTGTGTGTGTGTGTGTGTGTGTGTTGGTGCATAATAGAAGCTACCTTTCCTTCTCTATCGTAGGCAGAACACTACCATCAGTCTACCTGTGCAACGTTTCCATGACAACCACTGTTGTCCAGTGAGGTCAGTTAGAAATTGCAGAGTGAAGTGCTCAGCATAAAGATTGGATTTAAAAGAAAAAAAAAAAACAATCATTGGATTTTCTAGAACATAACCACAGACTTTACTGAGCAAATTAAAATTCACTGGCACCAAAAGAGACGCCCGAGATCGATCAACACCATCTGGGTCCGAAGAGTCACAGAGGGTCTGCAATCAGCTGCAACCTCCACCACATGATTATTACTGTGTGTGTGTGTGTGTGTGTGTGTGTGTGTGTGTGTGTGTGTTCAAGTGTTTCTAATTATTATTCTTTATCTGTTGCCTCGACTGTTGTTAACATGTTCATCCTTTTTATTGACCTTTGACCTCCTCTTTCTGATTTGTTCATCATTTACCTTTGTTTACGTGTCTGTTTATTATCTGGTAAAACCAGTAAAACTGTCTCTGTCTCACAACACTGTCTCACTCCCAGAGCATTAGTGTTGTGCGGGCTACCCACTGGCCAGCGGATATCCGCGGGTGACCCGCGAGTCGGGTGGGCTGGGTCGCAGTATTAATACATATTGCGGATGCGGGTGGGGCGGGTCAGGGACGATCAATACCCGCTGAGGTGTGTGTGTGTGTGTGTGTGTGTGTGTGTGTGTGCTCGGCTCGCGCATGTGCAAGCCCGTCACTTCCTGTTTTGAATGCTTTTTTATCCCAACTTTTTGTTATTTGTTATTAGCGCCAAATCTCCCTGAACACTCAGAGATAAGAGTGAAAATGTGGGACTTGATCAGGGAGAAGATTAAAACAGGCGATGCAAAGGTTGTACGGAAACGTTGTATGTGTTGGCTTTATAGAGTGATGATGTGGGTGGAGTCTATTTTATGTGCTGGAGTGCATATTGAGACGTTAGAAAGGAGGCAAAAATGATGCTTCATGACTTTTAACATTAGAAGCATAAGGTAAAGATGCTGCGAATGTACTATGTGAGTTTAGAGACAAATTTAAGGTCGCGGGTTGATAGCGGGCGGGTTGGGTTTATCGATATGTGACATCATGCGGGTTGGGCGGGGCGGGCCTAGCCACGTCTTGGGTTTGGGGCGGGGCAGATTTCCCCTAACCTCGCATCACTACAGAGCGTCAAAAACCCACACGCGAACCAAGTATTGGTTTCTGATGCAAACAGTTTCCCCTCAGCGTTTTGATCAGATACAGTGAGTTTGTAACATGTCAACAGTGACATGAGACACTGGTTTAAAACATGTGTTTGTTAGGGTGAAGGTTAGTGTGTGTGTGTGAGTGTGTTAGTGTTCGTGTTAGGTGAGGCGAACCTCCAGGAATACATCAAGAAAATGGCCCCAATGACCAACTGCTAAGTGAATGCCTCAGGCAACAAAAGCCCAGTAAGGTCAAGGAACCAGAGGGGCTATCATGGAGGAACAAACCCTTGCATGGTGTGTACCATCGACAAATTGAGGAAGTGTCTGATATGGAAAAGACATACCAGTGTCTGGAAAAGGCTGGACTAAAGGACGGCACAGAGGCGCTACTCATGGCTGCACAAGAACAAGCCCTGAACACCAGAGCAATAGAGGCCGGGGTCTACCACATCAGACAGGACCCCAGGTGTAGGCTGTGTAGAGAAGCCCCTGAAACAGTCCATCACATCACAGCAGGTGTAAGATGGTGGCAGGTAAGGCATACATGGAGAGGCATAACCAGGTAGAGGACATACTGTACAGGAACATCTGTAAAGAGTATGGACTGGAGGTCAAGGGTCAAGATGGGAGAACCCCCCAAAGGTGACAGAGAACAAACAGGCCAAGATCCTGTGGGACTTCCAGATCCAGACTGACAAGATGGTGATGGCCAATCAGCCTGACATAGTGGTGGTGGATAAACATGAGAAGACAGTGGTGGTGATAGATGTAGCAGTCCCCAGTGATAGCAACATGAGAAAGAAAGAACATGAGAAGAGAAGAGAAATACCAAGGGCTGAAAGAGGAGTTAGAGAAAATGTGGAGTGTGAAGGCAACAGTGGTACCAGTAGTGATGGGGGCACGAGGGGCAGTGACCCCCAAGCTGGGACAATGTCTCCAGCAGATACCAGGAACAACATCAGAGATCTGTGTCCAAAAGAGAACATTGTTAGGAACAGCTAAGATCCTGCGCAGAACCCTCAGGCTCCCAGACCTCTGGTAGAGGACCCGAGTCTGAGGGAGACACCGCCCACGTGGGGCGAGAGGAACATTTTAATATATATGTATAGTCGATGTTGAATTCACAGGTTGTGATAAAGACATCATTGTCAGCGGAGGAAGAACATGGACACACGTTTGTCCAGCAAAGAACAACTCATATTAATGTTCACTGTAACAACGTCCACTGACAAGACACAAGCATCAACATTTTAACCCTGACAAAACAAAGGCTAACGTTAGCAAAGAGTTTTCTGTTAAAAGTAACTGAACATCAGTAGGTGAACATGTGTCTTGACCCACGGCAATAAAACTGGACTGTCCACATGTCTGTCACATGTCCTCACTTTTAATATTAAGTACAAAAAGTTTAAATCAGCGGCCGATAAGACGAACACCACACTGTCCACATCGTGGAGCACATTGTCTTAGTGTGAGTTGTCTGCACTGCTGCTCATATCACTCAGGTTAGCTAGCGGATGCCTGTTCAGATGGCCGTGCCTATTTTTTTCAGGTTTTTAATTATTTTATGTGATTTTATTTCATTTGTATTAATGTCTATTAATTGTGGGAATGTGTTTTGGGCAGCTGTGGCTCAGTTGGTAGAGTGGGTCGCCCAATGACCGGGAGGTTGGCGGTTCGCGTCCCAGCTCTGGCTGTCCACATGTCGAAGTGTCCTTGGGCAAGACACTGAACCCTCACTTAGGCCCCCAGTAGGACTGACCTTAGACCATAGAAACCTACTGGTGTATGAGTGTGTGTGTGAATGGGTGAATGAGAGGCTAATGTAAAGCACTTTGAGCACCATGAAGGTGGAAAAGAACTATATAAATGCAGTCCATTTACCATTTTAGTGGGGAGGGTGCTTTTTGGAAGAAGCCGTGACAAAGAAGAATTTCTGTTTTTTATGTGAAAACAGACAATAAAACTATCTGTCTGTCTCACTATCTGTCTGTCTGTCTGTCTAAGGTGAAGGTGACTCTGACAGTAATTAAGTCTAAAACTAAGACAAATCGACTCCAAACACGACTTTCCTTGGCGCTGGCGTTAGGTATTTCCTCGTCATGTTTGGTACCGTCGAAAAGATGGGGATTCCCTCTAGACAACCCTTAAATAGAAATCTACAGAATTATAGATTTGAACCAATGGGAGGCCTCAGAACAAAGCCTTCTGCACTAAACTAAAGCCCTTGTTGCTATGGCGATGTTGAAAAACAGCCTCTGATTGGTTGAATTAGTGTCACACAAACATTTTTAATAAACTTTAACATAAATATATAATATGAATTTATGAAATTTGACCCAATGACTGGTTTTGTGTTGGAGGGTCACATGTGGTGGTGCATCATGTTGCTGTATTGATCAGTGATTGGGTGCAAACACTAAAGAAAAGAAGGATGACATTATTATCATATTAGGAAAATGCCGTCTTTTATATTTCTTTTATATTTTTTACAGGTAAATGTCAGTCTTATCACATTAAGCATAGGTGTAGAAGTGGCCCCTGTGGCCACAGAGGGTCAACCTGTACGTCAGATTGTTTAGTCTCACTTCTTTACTTTTATAATAATGAATCTTATTTTTATTTTACTTTGTTTTGAACATATTTATTTTGCTGAATGTTTTTCCCTTCATGATGTTTTTTTCTGTGACAGAAACAAACTAAAACAAATCAGACATAATGGAAAAAACAGAGTTGGATGCAATCATCAGTTTTATCATCTTTGTTGTCTTGATTTATTGCATCTTTTTCATCTCTGTCATTTTTATTTTTACGTCCTGTTGTATCTTCACTGTCATTCACTTCAGATGGTTTTCATCTCTTCACATCTTTACTACTGACAGTTCCTGCTTCTTACTCTTTTTTATATTATTTTCATGTTTCATTTGAAGACAAAACAGTTCCTTCAAAAACCACAAATATCCATCTGGCTTCTTCAACGCCCAAATAAGACTAAAACTAATGTTTGTATTTTCTGTGCAGATGTACATGTGAACAAAACTACATCCTGCTTCACACAACATGGAACTAGATAAACACAAACAAGCCATGTCACGTGGCAATTATCCATGTGAGGGCGTTCAGCATTATCTGCTCATCATGTTCTGGCCACACACACGCACACGCACACACACACGCACACACACACACACACACGCACACGCACACACACACACACACACACACACGCACACGCACACACACACACACACGCACACGCACACGCACACACACACACAGATGGACAGACAGACACACACACAGATGGACAGACGGACACACACACACACACACACACAGATGGACACACACACACAGATGTACAGATGGACACACACACACACAGACGGACACACACACACACACACACGCACACACAGACGCACACACAGACACACACACAGACGTACACACACACAGACACACACACACACACACAGACGGACACACACACACAGACACACAAACACACACACACAGACGGACACACACCAGCACCTGCATCCATGCAGACATCTTTTTAATGATTTCCTTCTCCAGCGCTGGATGGTTTCAGTGAATGGGTGGTAATAGGGAGA
Source organism: Siphamia tubifer (assembly GCA_020466265.1). NCBI lineage: Eukaryota > Metazoa > Chordata > Actinopteri > Kurtiformes > Apogonidae > Siphamia > Siphamia tubifer. The sequence goes on from CM035801.1 coordinate 3,629,423, forward strand.
GAAAACACATGTGACTGGATGAAAACAAAGGCTGGGCAGCAGTTAAATTATACTCTGGTGCCACAGAGTCAGTTTTCAGCTGCATTATAACCACATATTACTGACATTTGTATCCACATGTACTCAAATGGTTTTAACTTTTTATGCACATCACCATTTTTAACTGACATATTTATGGCTATGTGTGTGTGTGCGTCTGTGCGTGTGTGTTTGTGTGTGTGTGTGTGTGTGTGCGTGTGTGTGTGCGTGTGTGTGTGTGCGTCTGTGTGTGTGTGTGTGCGTCTGTGTGTGTGTGTGTGTGTGCGTGTGTGCGTCTGTGTGTGTGTGTGTGTGTGTGTGTGTGCGTCTGTGTGTGTGTGTGTGCGCGTCTGTGTGTGCGCGTCTGTGTGTGTGCGTCTGTGCATGTGTGTGTGTGCGCGTCTGTGTGTGTGTGCGTCTGTGTGTGTGTGTCCATCTATGTGTGTGTGTGTCTGTCCATCTGTGTGTGTGTGTGTGCGTGCGTGTCTGTGTGTGTGCGTCTGTGTGTGTGCGTCTGTGTGTGTGCGTGCACATGCATATGGACTTTTAAACAAAACCAGAACCATAGTTATAGACAGTTATCACTGTTTGAACTCTTACCCTCAGGTTGTGTTACAGGTGTTTAAAAACCACACTTTTTTCATTTTTTTCTACAATTATGAGAATTGTATAAATCTTCATTCTGCATCATTTGGTACCAATCTGAACGTTCTGTGACCCTCTGTTCTCGGGTTATAACCTATAATCTAACCCATAATTAGTTCAGTCATGTCCAAACTCTTCCACACAGGGCCGGTGCGGCTGAAGACTGAGATCAGCTGATTCATTGAGTCAAATATGGTGGCGCCTGATTGGTTGGAACAAAAACCTGCAGCCACACCAGCCCTGGACATGCCTGTGTTTGTTAATTGTGACCTTGACCTTTGACCTTTACTCAAATTAATCATTGCATCTGTCACACAGACACACACACACACACACACACACACAAGGTGATTACATTAATCTCACCCTAACCAATGTCAGGTGAGATCAATAATAGTCGTACGGATCAATAATCACACTCTTCACTGACATGATCAATAAAAATGGGATCATTTTCTGTGTCACACTGGTTGGAAAACAGTGATTGAACACATACCTAGTGTTTCCATCCACCGTCATTGATCCAACTCCATGTGTTTTACTGGTGAATCAATAATGTAGAAGATGCCACTGTTTCCATGGTAACGACGGAGCCTCTGAACATCCACATGGGTCAAATGTGATGACCATGAAAAGATGACACACTTCATTTTACACCAAGTATTGACATGCATTGATAGGATTAGTGAATTATCATGTATTAAACAGATTAGTTGATGGTTTTGGTCATCAGTGGATGTTTGGGTCTTTATGGATTAAATATATTTGACTCGATAAATATATTAATGTGTGATAAACATTCAGCCTTTTGTTTAAACCTCACTGTTTGATTTTATCATAAGAATAATGGATGTATGAAACTGACAATAGTTTATTCACACGTCAGTACAATAGATGATTTAATGGAGTATTAAAGAACTATATACTAATAATAATAATAATAATAAGTATTTTAAACAGTATTTTAAAATATTAATTTACCATGTTTTCCAACCTCCATATGCACTTAAAAGACTTACATTTTCTCCACAAATCACAGTGCACCTTATATATGGATTCATTCTGGTGGTGCTTAGTGACTTTGGAATTTTTTATCTCATCACTTAAATCTTTTATTTAATAATTTTAACTTTGTATTTCATCATTTTTGCTTTTCTTTCATGATTTTGACTTTACTTTAAGGTGTCATTCCGCTGAAAACCACTTTTCGACTTTTGTCCTTTTGGAATCTGATGGCTCACCCAGCGTTACCATGGTGATGGCTCACCCAGCGTTACCATGGTGATGGCTCACCCAGAGTTCCAAACACATGTTGGTTTGTCACCTCCACTGGCTCCATACCGCATTCACAGAAAACAACGAGAGGGATGTTGGGTAAGATGGTCCATCTGACTTTTGTAAAGCGCTTTGAGCACCATGAAGGTGGAAAAGTCTATTTTACCATTTAGTGTCACCCACCTGGGGTTAAGCCCCTCCCCCATTGTAGCGAACCTGCAGCATTAGCATTAGCATCTACAACAGCAGACGGCGCCACAGTAGCTGCTGCACAAACTGTAAAAAACTGTTGGATCAAACTGGGTCATGTGTCTGTGTGGAAATAAAGACAGTTTTTTTACTGCACGTTTTCAAAACAAACAACAGTATGAAACCTAGCTGGATGTTACTGTGGTAAAAGTAAACACATACAGAGAGCAAGAGGGGAGGGAGGAGTGTTCCTTCACAGACGCCTCGTCACCACGTCATGGACATGTATGAGGACGTAGAAGTAAACTCTGTTGTTCCAGAACTTTCAGATTGGTACCAAACGATGCAGATTAAACATTTATACAATTATCATAATTGGTGTTATCACCTATGACCAAAGGTTTGTGAGATCTCTGGAGGTCAAAGGTGACATGTGGCAAAAAATTAACTCATGTAACAAACATAAACATATCACACTATAACTGAATCAATACTGGATATATTATCATAATATTACACACACTGACACATATATACATATAACCAAATTATCAATATTGCAAAAGGTCAAAGGTCAAGCTTGAAATTAAACCTGACAATAGAACCACTGATCATCTACAAAACCCAAAACTAAAACAACAAAACTTCAGAACCATAAAGATTCCTTAGTCAAATCAAACCCTGTTTAAACACAACAAACAAAACCCAAACAGACCCAGTCAGCTGGTGTCACAGCGTGTGTCTGGATGAACATTTAAGAGAACGTAGAGGCGTTAATGGTGGATCTGAATCAGCTGTTTACATCCATCCACACTCTTTCCCTCCCTCTCTTCCACTTTAAGGAGATTTAATGGAGACAGGATGCTCCAGTGGGAGGTGGGCTTACACCAGTCTGCACAGTGCGTCAAACTTGTTGGTGCAGTACAGACCAGCTGCACCCTGGTCTATGAAACCAGGTCCTCAGACCGTCCTGTCAGTCATGATAAACTTTGGTTTCACATTTATTTAACACGACTGTTCCACTCATGATCAGAATATTTGAACATGATTTTTATCTTTAAATGTTTTACATTACGAAGGTACTGCTGTGATACACAAGGTCTGATTTGAAAACTTCTAGTTTTTCTTCAACGTATTCAGATTCAAATGTGTCTGTAAACACTGCTGAACAATGGATGACAGGAGTTACTTAAGGAGCACAGCTGTTAGCAGTGACAACGCTAACGCATTCATCACTATTGAGACAAAGTAGCTCCAAACACTAATGAGGTGTGAGTTTTTATTCAGTGACAGTTTTATCATATAAATAAATCACTCATTCCAACACAGACTGTTTTTTAGAAGAAACAGGTTTTATTTTGTTGACCCCAGGAAACCTGCCGGGACTACTTTAGCTTTGACCAAAACTGGACCAGAACTGGGCTCACAGGACACTGTGTGGGGTAAATCAGTGTGGGTGCACCAGAGTAAAGGGGCGGAGTCAGAAGAGAGGAGCGGAGTCAGTGTGCGTGCACCAGCGTAAAGGGGCGGAGTCAGAAGAGAGGGGCGGAGTCTGTGTGGGTGCACCAGAGTAAAGGGGCGGAGTCAGTAGAGAGGGGCGGAGTCAGTGTGGGTGCACCAGAGTAAAGGGGCGGAGTCAGAAGAGAGGGGCGGAGTCAGTGTGGGTGCACCAGAGTAAAGGGGCGGAGTCAGAAGAGAGGGTCGGCGTCAGTGTGAGTGCACCAGAGTAAAAGGGCGGAGTCAGAAGAGAGGGGTGGAGTCAGTGTGTGTGCACCAGAGTAAAGACACTGATGACAAACACATTCATCTGAAACATAGTGAAGTGTCCCTTTAAAGGCCAGTAGGGGGGCGTCAGTCGCACCATCTGGCAGGTTTCTGCTGCTGACGCTGATCAAACTTCTACTGCAGAAGAGGAGGCAGCGACTCAGAGCAGAGTTCAAGCCATCATGTCTGACTCCTCTATTTTATTCTCTTTGAAAAACATGGAGAAAAGAGAAGAGAAAAATAAGCTGTGCTCTCCTCGCTAAACCTATATCCACCTACTGCCTACCAACTGCTTTTCTTCATTATTGTCAAAACAAAGGTCATAATGCTGACAGAGCTGAAGGTTCCAGGTGTGAAAGTCTCACTGCTGCAGAATATATCAACTGTTAGCTGCAGAAACTACTGCACAAATCCCTAACCCTGCCAGTGCACGACACATATGAAATGCAACTATTCTGACATAAAAGAATATATATATATATATATATATATATATATATATATATATATATATATATATATATATATATATATATATTTATATATATATTTCATTTGAAAGTTACAAAAAATAAAATATGAATACATTCTGTACTGTGGATTATGGGTAATTTGGTTGATTTGTAAAGAAAATAAGGTTTTATTTTCCTCCAGCAGTTGAGGTTTTCAGAGAGAATTAAATTTTTAACACAAAAGCCAGATACGTGACAATCACAGATGTCACAAAAGAACACAGAGACAAAAGTCCTACCTGTAAATTCAACAGACTGGACCTCTGTTCAAACTCACATTCAACCACTTCCTCCAACTGAGTGTGAACTTTGTACGACTGTATGAGCTACAGTGACTCCTGAGTATTAATGAGCTTTACATGCTTTTAAATATGTTCATGGACAGTGAAGGATAATGTCCAACGACTGAATAAGGTATCTGGGTTAGGATGTGTGTGTGTGTGTGTGTTTGTCTGTGTGTGTGTATGTGTGTTTGTGTGTGTGTGTGTGTGTGTGTTTGTCTGTGTGTGTGTGTGTGTGTGTGTGTGTGTTTGTCTGTGTGTGTGTGTGTGTGTGTGTGTGTGTGTGTGTGTGTGTGTGTGTGTGTGTGTGTTTGTCTGTGTCTGTGTGTGTGTGTGTGTGTTAGTGTGTGTGTGTGTGTGTTTGTGTGTGTGTATGTTTGTGAGTGTGTGTGTGTGTGTGTGTGTGTTTGTCTGTGTGTGTATGTCTGTGTGTGTGTGTGTGTGTGTTTGTCTGTGTGTGTATGTCTGTGTGTGTGTGTGTGTGTGTGTGTCTGTATGAGTGTGTGTGTGTTTGTCTGTGTGTGTGTGTGTGTGTTTGTCTGTGTGTGTGTGTGTGTGTGTGTGTGTGTTTGTCTGTGTGTTTGTGTGTGTGTGTGTGTGTTTGTGTGTGTGTGTGTGTGTGTGTGTGTTTGTCTGTGTGTGTATGTCTGTGTGTGTGTGTGTCTGTATGAGTGTGTGTGTGTTTGTCTGTGTGTGTGTGTGTGTGTGTGTGTTTGTCTGTGTGTTTGTGTGTGTGTGTGTGTTTGTGTGTGTGTGTGTATGTTTGTGTGTGTGTGTGTGTGTGTGTATGTCTGTGTGTGTGTGTGTGTGTGTACACTCACACACACTATTTTGTGCCAATCTCTAGTTTCTATGACAACCTGTTCTTGAATTAGAGCCAATAATGTGATTTTGACCTTTCTGCTAAATGCGACCTTGACCTTTGACCTTTGACAATATTGATAATTTCGTTATATGTATATATGTGTCAGTGTGTGTAATATTATGATAATATATCCAGTGTTGATTCAGTTATAGTGTGATATGTGTTACACTAGTTAATTTTACAACATGTCACCTTTGACCTCCAGAGATCTTAAAAACTCCTCGGTGATAACACCAATTATATGAATTGTAGAACTCTGGAGCGGGACTGTAAATTGTGTCCGGCGCAGACTTCTATTCCACATTCTGATTACTTTTTCATTTTCTCTGTGGAGCTCATTAAAGTCGTCTTGTGCAGGTGTGTAAAAGTCCTGATGGGGACACAGGTGGCAAAGCTTGGCTGCATTTTAAAAGATTGTCATGGAGAAAAAAAAGACATTTTATTTTCACACAAATCCTACAGTGTGTCGTTCAAATGTGGATTTTTCTCGACTGGAAATAATAAAACACCGGGAGTTTCCACAGAGCAGCAGTGAACTCAGCAGCGTGTCCACACCAGCTGTTATTACAGGTTTTCACTAAACAATAGCCATATTCTGAAAATTTCGACAAAGTATATTTGCGCTTTGAATATGTTTCCATTGACGGTTGTTCTCGGCAGGAGGGTCGTAACTGTCGTAAAAATATCATCCGACGACATTTCCCTGCTTTCACATTGGACAGTTGTTACCATAGACTTTCCCTCTGGAAAACAGCGACTGAATCTACCTCAGATATTTAGAAATGTTAGCGTACATGTGGGCGTGGCCTAACCATATCTTCATTATCACATGCTGCCACACAATTCCAACCACTTCCTCCATTATTAACAGAAAAAGACAAGAGGCGCGCAATTGAAATCACAAACATTGGCATTCACACGGGACTTGAATTACCTCTGGACGCCAGTTTTTCATCCAAATACAGGAGGTCGTTTGCGGCGGAATTATTACTGAGCAAATCACGGACATGGCGCATTCACACTGGACTAAGAACTCAGACATTCTCTGTAATTATTCTGAATTACCAGTGGTCCATACGTAATACTGATCCTGTGCGAATACGGCATAAGTCAACTTGATTTGATTTGAATGCTTTATTTCGAACATGTGCAGAATGCAACAATAATCAATAGAACAATAATAATAATAACAATGACATGTCCGAAAAGGAGTAGGATGAAGCATAAGCTTATTTAATTCTACCCCTTCTTCACTTCCCTAATAACCTAAATTCATCTTGTAGCAATATAGTGCATAGTACAAAAATGATAATAAAAATAATAACAATAACAATAATAATAATAATAATAGTAATAAATAATTGAAGTACAAAACATATACATATATACAAAAAAAACAAAACAGAACAAAAAAACAACAACAACAAATGAGCAGATAGGAAAGTAGGTAACAAATAGAATTTTTTTTTCTAATTTGTCTGCATTTTGTTCTCATTTTTTAAGCCCACAGAGGGGGAGTCAACATTGCTTTAGATCAATATTCCAGTCTTGCTGCCAAATACTAATCTAATGGTACGTTCAACAACTTTAGCTAGGTAGTGTTTGTATGACATAACACAAGCGACTTTTCATACACCTCAGAGACTTTACGATTTTCCATAGTTTTCCCGTTTATTGCGATCGAGTCCGTGAAACACGCACAAATCTCGCTGTACATTACGTTGGGTCACGTCGTCATATTATCCTCCCAGGTCTGCAGGTGTGTTTACATTAACACTGCTGCTTATATCTGGGCAGTACTGGTGCCGCTCATCTATAGGCTGGTGTGAGTCCACAGAAAAGGAAACAAAATGAAGGATGTGCAGAATTTATTAAAACCCAATCCATGTCATATAAAACTAAGCAGATTTTATAGACCAGGGGCGTCAAACTTATTTTAGTTCAGGCGACACATTCAGCTAAATTTGATCAGAAGTGGGCTGGACCAGTAAAGTAAAAACATAAAAATATAGAAATAATAATTCATTTATATCATTTATATGATGAAAACTACAAACCATCCTTTCAAACAATATGAAAAGCATAAACAAACTGAAAAACGTGTGTAATTTTAACATTATTAGGCTTTAGTTTATCATTTCTGTGTGTTTATTATAGCTCATAATAACCTTTAGCAGTAGCTGGAATGTTATTAATGTATTTACTTCTCTGAAGACATTTCAGGTTCTTCATATTTGTTCCACTTATTCAGTTTTTTTGGGAAATTAAAACTTTGTTTTACTGTAACTAAATGAAAATATTCACATTTTCAAAGAGAAACAGTTTGACTTGTGAGTATTTATGTTATAATGAGGATGAACTGATCTGAATATAGAACTTCAACTAAAATGATTCATGTATTAGTCTAACTTTTATGTTTCAAAAATTCATCCAAAGGCCCAGCTTTGGCCCCTGGGCCACATGTTTGACACCTGTTTTCTAGATCATTCTCTATTCTTTATCTGTTTTTAGACGTGATAATGACCACGTCTGCACAGATCACACATTAAAACTTCTATTTTTACTTCTTAATATTCTGTTAAAAATACGTCCTGTGTTTCCTTCACACACACACACACACACACGCACACACACACGCACACACTCACAACACACACACACCCGCACACACTCACACACACACCCGCACACACACACACACGCACACACTCACAACACACACACACCCGCACACACTCACACACACACCCGCACACACACACCCGCACACACACACCCGCACACACACACACACACGCACACACTCACAACACACACACACCCGCACACACTCACACACACACCCGCACACACACACCCGCACACACTCACACACACACCCGCACACACACACACGCACACACACACACACACACACACAGTTGTCCTACTTTCAGAATTACTGCCCTAAGGAAACAAGTGTTGTCTTCAAACACATGTTTTATCTGCACACGTTACTAATCCAACTTTCTCTCATTCTGTTTATGACAACTGACTTAAAGTAAAAAAAAAATGAATTTAAAATACAGCTGCACAATATTAGAAAAAAACCTGACATTGTGAATTTTTTTTAACCCTGTGATAAATATAGCCATAAATATAAAAACAGCTGTGTGGTGTCGACATTAACACTGAACATATGGTTCACTGTCATCCTTCTGTAGCTGAAATAATTAAATACAATTAATAATCAAAGAAAAATGAATTCATTAAAATTTAAAATTAAATAATGATAAACTAGAAAAGCACTCAGAGCACAAACCTCCACCAAGGCAGACCCCCCCCCCTTTGAATGAACAGAGGTCCACCATGGTGTTTGTTTCCATTACCCTTGGAAATCCACAACATGTAAATATCTCTATAAAACTGGTAACGGAAACATGGAAACAACTGAATTAAAAAAACAAAACACTCAAATATAATCGCAAAAGTTCAAAGCAAACACTTTTTCCACCATATATGTCATAGGACGTGACTATATAGTCACATGATCACTTCCCTTGGAGTGAAAATGACAGTCACTGTAACCATGACAACTATTAGCTGCTTAGAATAATTAGTTGTTAAGTGCAGAGTATGTTTACACTTAATATTTGGGTCTGACCATGTAGCAGTGAAATGTACTGGGATGATGTTTCACCAAAGTTATGACAGTCGTGCAGAGAACAACTGTCAATGGAAACACGTTTAAAGTGCAAATAGGACATTTGTTGTCATGGAAACACAGCTTGAGTTTGTCTGTAGCAAGATAACTCAAAAAGTTATGGACGGATGTTGATCAAAATTTCATGATGTGTTGAAATGATTAGATTTTGGTGATGATCCAGAAGAGATCTGGGTTCTGGATCAT
>CM035801.1:3643860-3648307 GCA_020466265.1 Siphamia tubifer
CAAAAAGATCTACTTCAAATATATTATTATTATTATTATTATTATTTAAGAAATTCTACAACTGAGTAGATATTATGGATGATTTTAAAATGAGTTTCATCAACTTTTGCAGAAATGGGACATTTAAAACATTTTGAATTAGTCTTTGTCATAGTGGACACGTGATAAATGATCTGTTCTTACCTTTGTAGGAGAACATTTGTTACTCATTAGTTTTGGGGAAAAAAAAAAAAGATGTATTTCCAGACTTAAAACTGTGCCTGATCTGGAGGTCACTGTGGCACCACCCAGTGGAATTCGGGGATATGATTTAAATAAATAAATACATACATACATACATACATACATACATACATACATACAGCTGATATTAAGGGTCCTGTTGTTCTTTTTCTTGTCTTCATATTTAAGGTTCTTTTTATGAATGTGTGGTTTTGAACCTGTCAAACATTAACTGTCACTTCTGGGACACACAGTAAAGTTCGTATCTTCCTGAATCCCACTTGTGTCAAACTGCAGCATCAGTGTCTGGGTAAAAACGTTGGTGGTTTTGGTGAAACAGCTGCTTCTGCAGAAGTAAAGTGTAGAAATAAAAAAGACTAAAACTCGACAAAAGAAAATACCACATGACATGTATGTGCCAGAACTTTCCATTTTCAGTATCTAGTGGAAGCACAGAGGGATGGGAGGGAAATAAAAAAGTCTAATATATAATAAAGGTTTTATTTTTTATTAAAGTGAAACATTCTACTCATTATGTTCAAAGTGTTAAAGTTAACACTGACGCCACATCAGCTTTTATAAACGGATCTGGATGAATATTTTCAGGCAGGTTGGTAATGAGGAGATCTGGAAATGATTAGACTTTGGTGTTGATCGGGGGTGGGGGGTGGGGGGTGGGGGGGTCACAATGACTCAAAAACTTATGGACAGATTTTGATTAAATGTTCAGGATGTGTTGTTAGCGTCACAAGGAACACATGACTACATTTTGGTGGTGATCCTGAACAGATCCTGGATTCTGGATCACTTTGAAATATATTCTCCATTTACCGCATTGTAACATTTCAAAGTGATCTAGGATCCAGGATCTGTTCAGGATCACCACCAAAATCTAATCATTTCCACGTCTCCCCATCACCAACATATCCTGTCAATTTCTTCACGATCTGTCCAAAACTTTTTGAGTTATTTTGTTAACTAACAGAAAAACAGACAAACTCTGGCGAAAACATAACCTCCTTGGTGGACCTCCCTTCATTCAAATGGGGGGGGGGGGTCTGCACTCTTAGGGTGCTTTTCTAGTTTGTTTTTTTACATATATAATTTATACATATTAGGGCATTAACAACCACAGTTTTTTTCAAGTCGACTTCTCGGTCAAAGTCAAGTCGACTTGTGATGACATCATCACATTGTCAGTTGACAAACAACACAGACACGCAGCTAAAAAAAACAACAACACACAGACACACGTCTGTCCAGCAATGAGAACTTATCTTAAAATTCACTGTAACCGAACAATGTCCACTGACACAAACAGATTATAAACAGGAAATACATTTTAAATATTGAAAATAGTGGAATATTATTTAGAAGTTATTGAATTTGCTCAAAATATTAATATTCTATAACTTTGTATTTAAGTATACAGGTGGACAGGTAGTGATGAAATAATGATGTCTGTAAATTATTATTCTATTTTTATTAGTGAAATAAACAAGATAATGATGTCTGTTTATTCTTCTGCTATTGTACATTTATTTACTGAATTCTCATCAACACTTGGTGCTGCCATCATCATCATCATTATTATCATCATCATCATCATCATCATCATCATTATTATCATCATCATCATCATCATTATTATCATCATCATCATTATCATCATCATCATCATCATTATCATCATCATCATTATCATCATCATCATCATTATCATCATCATCATCATCATCATTATCATCATTATCATCATCATCATCATCATCATTATCATCATCATCATTATCACCATCATCATCATCATTATCATCACCATCATCATCTGTGTGTATTTGACTTGTGTGTATGTATATGTGTATATGTGTGTGTGTATATGTGTATATGTGTGTGTGTGTGTGTGTGTATATGTGTATATGTGTGTGTGTATATGTGTATATGTGTGTGTGTGTGTGTGTGTATATGTGTATATGTGTGTGTGTGTGTGTGTGTGTGTGAACAGGACAGTTGAGACTCTGCCTCCAACTTCTTAGCAAATCATGATTGGTTCTGTTGTCATGCATGTAAGTGTAGTTCTACAGTGAGCTGAATGTGAGCTTGGTGCAGACGTATGCTACACTAACGGTGTTGACAAAACTCCCAGTTGTTGTCTGTAACCGGGGCAACACTTACGCCCCAATTCATCAAATTGTAACATGTCACATTATTTCTAAACATTCTCTCCTGTCCCTCGACCACAAGCCAAATAAAGTAAATAAACAGGCCCAAACTCGTCAGCTGAACCCACTTTATCCTCACTAGGGTCACAGGGGTCAATGGGGTCTAATCCAGCTACAATGGGTGAAGGCGGGGTCAGAGGTCACCCTGTATGAGTCTCTAGTTCATCTAAGGACTGAACATATATAGACAATCACTGTCACATTCACACCTATGGGTGACTCAGATTAACCAGTTAACTAGTTAACCGGTTAACCAGTTAACTAGTTAACCTATCAGTGCATGTGTTTGGATGGTGGGAGGAGCCAGAGTACCTGGAGAAAACCCACGCAGACACAAAGAGAACATGTAAACTCTACACAGAAAGGTCTGGTGTGGGAATAGAACCAACAACCTTCTGTCTGTGAGGCACCAGTGCCAACCGCTGCACGGCCGTGCTAACCGCTGCACGGCCGTGCTAACCGCTGCACGGCCGTGCTAACCGCTGCACCGCCGTGCTAACCGCTGCACCGTCGTGCTAACCTCTGCACCGCTGTGCTAACCGCTGCACCGCCGTGCTAACCGCTGCACCGCCGTGCTAACCGCTGCACCGCCGTGCTAACCGCTGCACCGCCGTGCTAACCGCTGCACCGCCGTGCTAACCTCTGCACCGCCGTGCTAACCGCTGCACCGCCGTGCTAACCTCTGCACCGCCGTGCTAACCTCTGCACCGCCGTGCCGCCAAACTCATTCAGAATAAACTCATTCATCAGTGTCTAAACCATGGAGCCAAAATGTGAATGGAACACACAAAACACATTCAATAGTTAAACTAACATCATAATAACCACAGACCAACGGTGAGAACAACAAAACTAGCATAGCGCTAATGCTAAACAACAACACAGAGCAGGGATGCCAAGAATAAAGCAGAAGGTAAAGAACAAACACATACGAACCAAACAAAGAACAAAGACATGAACAATTTAAACAGAATATTGATGTGACATTAGCATTAGCATTAGCCTTTAAAGACCTCGAGGGGACACTGTCTGGGGAGGGAACATCCACAACACTCCTCTCTGTAGTAAAGTGTGCTCTCTAGCGCCCCCTCATCTATGCTGGGTGACCAGGCTCTGGTCACCAGTTATGAGGTGGTGTATGTGTCGGCTTTGACCAATGAATGGTACAGATTATTTTGTGTCTTGGTCAAATCTTGAAGGATTAGAAAGTGATTGTTCAACAGCTGGATCATGTGATAGAACGTGTCAGTGTTTTTTAGGCCTTCGCCGTGGACCAGGTCCAGTTCAAGACCTGTTGAGCCCACTGTGATCGCAATGACGTCAGCCCTTTGACCTCTAATTTGACCCCCTGAACATGCACAAAAACTCACCAAATTTTGCACACACTTCAGAAGTGTGAGAAATTGCGAGTATTTATAGGTTTCGTAAAAGTCGGTAAATAAATGTGTCTACAGCGCCCCCTAGAAAAGGTCAAATAGTTTGTATTAGGTGGGATCACGCCCTAATGAAGCTATAGCTATGACAATCGGTACACATGTTCATCATATGATGATGAGCAAAAAATAAACTTATTATGGCCACGCCCATAAACCTACAAGAAGTCCGCCATTTTGGATTGAAATTTCAAACATGTTGAGTCATGGATTTTCTCTGTCTTCGTATTTCTACGAACTCTTCCTTGGCCGTTGGGTCCAATGATCTTAAAATCGGTGAACACTATCTAGACAAGTGGGACATTAAAAGTTAAACACATTTTTTTGGAAAAGTTTCATTTTTGTGATATGATGTCACAAATTTGGCAAAGGTTTTGGGAAAAATTACCACTACATAAATTGCTTCACCTCAGACATACGAACACAGATGTGGCTGAAATTGGACTCAGACGTCCACCTCCTGGTCCGACACCAGTTTATCAATAGAAATTGCGATTTTGTTCTATAGCGCCCCCTACAAAGTCCTTACTAAAAGCACTGTAAATACATACAAACACTGACTCACAGTTC
>CM035801.1:3648407-3650907 GCA_020466265.1 Siphamia tubifer
AGAGAGAGGGAGAGAGAGAGAGACAGAGAGAGGAAGAGAGAGAGAGAGGGAGAGCGAGACAGAGAGAGAGAGAAAGGGAGAGAGAGAAGGAGAGAGAGAGGGAGGGAGAGAGAGAGGGAGAGCGAGACAGAGAGAGAGGGAGAGAGAGACACAGAGAGAGAGAGAGAGAGGGAGAGCGAGACAGAGAGAGAGAGAAAGGGAGAGAGAGAGAAGGAGAGAGAGAGGGAGGGAGAGAGAGAGGGAGAGCGAGACAGAGAGAGAGGGAGAGAGAGAGAGGGAGAGAGAGACACAGAGAGAGACAGAGAGAGAGAGAGACAGAGAGAGAGGGAGAGAGAGACAGAGAGAGAGACAGAGAGAGAGAGACAGAGAGAGAGGGAGAGAGAGACACAGAGAGAGAGAGAGACAGAGAGAGGAAGAGAGAGACAGAGAGAGAGAGGAAGCTACTATTCTTATATTCATGGGGACATTGATCTCTTTCCACATGTAAATATCTAATGGGGACCTCTGACATGAGGGTAGAGCTGTGACTTTGAATTTTAACATTTGAATATAATTATAAAACACACCCCTGATGGACTGAATAAAATATTTAATGTTGATGCTGAGGTGTTAGAGAAATAGAATTCATAATATTTAAACATTATTTGAATATATACATTAATTTTCAAATTAAATTCGAACATGATTTTTGGTCAAAGCTCTAGTATTAAGACATTTAAATATTTTTATATATATTTAGATTTAACACATTTAATGTGTGAAGCAGAAACATTGTCAAACATTGCAGAGCAGTGTTATTATTTATTATCAACACTTTAACACTGGTTGATCAAACACATATTTTATTTTATTTCTAAAGTTGTGAAGGAATTAATTCATTATTTTTATTTGACATTAGTGTGTGTGTGTGTGTGTGTTCACAACATGATGCTGTGTCCATTAGCACACATCACACAGTCAATACGAGGCAATAAACAAACAAAAAGATGCAACTAGATGAAAACTACAGTAAGAAAAGAAAACATAAAAGATGTGGAAAGATGAAAGAAATACGACAAAAAAAATACTAATAAAAAAATTAAAATTAAAATGGTGCTTTTATGTTTAGAAGCAAAATAAACTTCTGTGTTTAACTTCCTGTCTGTGTTTTCGGGTTCTAGAAAATCTATCTGGATGGATGGTTCGGACCAGTCCCGGTTTAAAACGGTCCTGATTCAGATCAGTCATGGTTTGGATCAGTCCTGGTTCGGATCAGTCATGGTTCGGATGAGTCCTGTTTGGATCAGTCCTGGTTCGGATCAGTCCTGGTTCAGACCAGTCCCGGTTCGGATCAGTCCTGCTTCAGATCAGTCATGGTTCGGATCAGTCCTGTTTGGGTCAGTCCTGGTTCGGATCAGTCCTGGTTCAGATAACTCCTGGTTCGGATCAGTCCTGGTTCAGATCAGTCATTGTTCAGATCAGTTCTGTTTGGATCAGTCCTGGTTCAGATGAGTCCTGGTTTGGATCAGTCCTGGTTGTGACCAGTCCTGGTTTGGATCAGTCCTGGTTTAGAACAGTCCTGGTTTAAAATAATTCTGGTTCAGATCCTTGTTCAGATCAGTCCTGTTTGGGTCAGTCCTGGTTCAGATCAGTCCTGGTTCAGACCAGTACCAGGGCTGTTGGGTCCAGGTCCAGTCCCAGTCCCTCCACTGTCACGTGTCACTCACCTTAAAAGCGATGTCATGGAACTCTCTGCTGGTGCTGATGGGGGGTCTGCTGGGGTACACCAGCCCGGAGGAAGGGGCTCCTGCGGCGGACAGAGCCTTCCCAGTCCTCCCGCTGCCAGGAGACGCCTTCGGGCTCCGGGAGCTTCTGCTTTTCACTGCCTTCTTCCTGGACATGGTTCTGGGAATCAGCTGAGCTCCACACACGAGCTGGAGTGCGAAGTGGTCCAGGTCCAGAAGTGGTCCAGGTCCAGGTGCAGAAGTGGTCCAGGTGCAGATAGTTAGAGGGGTCTGGAAGTCTTTCAGATCAGATCAGACCTGTGCGTCAAAAGCATGACTGTGCGTAAAAGCAGAAGAAACACGGAGGGAAAAGTGTGTCAGAAATGAAGCAGCTGTTGTCCTGCTGCTGGAGCTGGGGACTGGACACGCGAGATCTGCTCCACGATGTAAACAGCGCGCGCTCTCCGTGGCCGTTCCTCCTCCATCCTACGGTGACGCGCAGTGGAAGGTGCGTTTAAAGGGAACAGCACCTGAATAAAAGGGAACAGCTGGTTCCTTAAACACTGGGTTTTTCAGGTGATGATGACTTTAAACCATGGACTAAAGGGATTAAACATGAAAATAAAATAAAAATCTACTGAATGAATCACCCATGAGATTCATATAAACCTGAGGTGTCAAAGTCATTTTGTTTCAGGGGCCACATTCAGTCCAATTTGACCTGAAATGGGACAGAAACTGTAAAAATAATGACAAAATAACCTGTAAATAATAACAACTCCCAGTTTTTGTCTTTG
>CM035801.1:3655907-3678407 GCA_020466265.1 Siphamia tubifer
CATTTACGAGGTGTGAGTTTTTGTGTTTAATTTGTGAAGTGTCCTTGCGGAAGACACTGAACCTTTAGTCTCCCAGTAGGACTGACAGAACCTTAGAACCTACTGGTGTATGAGTGTGTGTGTAAAGACACTGATGACAAACACATTCATCTGAAAAATACTCAACTGTCCCTTTAACAGACATGTTCTAGGTTTAGAAGAGTTGTAACATAGTGACATACAGTGAAATATGAAATAAACTAACATGTTTATTTCACACTAGGATATGTCTACAGTAACTATACTGGAACTGTACTGACCTATTGGGAGTTGTTTCCATGGTAACTGCACAAACATTTTGCCATGTAGCTGTACATGAGTCTGGCTGCAGTTTCTTATCTGGAGGGTAAACTGTGGAGAACAAAACTGCTAGAAAAAAAACTGACTGTAATTTTGGAATTAACATGAAAATTTTAATTTTAATCAGAATAAAATCAACAGAAATGTAAAAAGTAATTGTTCCCCAATGTTATCAATTCTTCCAAAGTATATAAATATCTGTACTGTATACTATTTACATTTATATAAATATATGTACTGTATACTATTTACATTTATATAAATATAT
This sequence comes from Siphamia tubifer, assembly GCA_020466265.1. Lineage (NCBI taxonomy): Eukaryota > Metazoa > Chordata > Actinopteri > Kurtiformes > Apogonidae > Siphamia > Siphamia tubifer. Next base: position 3,656,515 of record CM035801.1, read on the forward strand.
GTACTTTATACTCTTTACATTTATATAAATATATGTACTTTATACTCTTTACATTTATATAAATATATGTACTTTATACTCTTTACATTTATATAAATATATGTACTTTATACTCTTTACATTTATATAAATATATGTACTTTATACTCTTTACATACAATTTCAAAGTGATCCAGTATCCAGGATCTCTTCTGGATCACCACCAAAACCTAATCATTTGTTCCTTGTGACACTAACAACACATCCTGAAAATATCATCAAAATGAATCCATAGGTTTTTTTTAGTTATCTTAACACACACATACCAAAATCTAATCATCTGGCAAACTGACAAAAACATAACCTCCTGGGTGGAGGTAAAACTGTAAAGCAGTGTAATGGATCCACTGTACTTTAAGTCTTAATATTAGTAGTAGACCATGAGTCAGCATTTTTGAAATTTCAATCTAAGATGGTAGATTTCCTGTTGGATTATGGGTCACCTCCCTCTCTGTCTCTCTCTCTCTCTCTCTCTCTCTCCCTCTCTGTCTCTCTCTCTCTCTCTCTGTCTCTGTCTCTCTGTCTCTCTCTCTCTCTGTCTCTGTCTCTCTCTCTCTCTCTCTCTCTCCCTCTCTGTCTCTCTCTCTCTCTCTCTGTCTCTGTCTCTCTGTCTCTCTCTCTCTCTGTCTCTGTCTCTCTCTCTCTCTCTCTCTCTCTCTCTCTGTCTCTGTCTCTCTCTCTCTCTCTCTCTCTCTGTCTCTCTCTGTCTCTCTCATCTATATTTGTTATTTTTTTAAACCTATCTTACATACCAATTTTGTTCAGGACTATTCACCCAGTGTCCACTTTTCAACTCTCTCAGTCGTATCTGCATAAGGAGCCATAGACAACAGGATCTTCCTCCCTCACCCTCACCTGTCTGATGGATGGACCTGCCCCCCCCCCCTCATCTACAAATGGATGTTCTTCTATAGTCTGTCCGTCCATCTGAGTGGGTCTGTCCTTCAGTGTGGTTCGCCCCAAGATTTCTTCTTTCCCACTGGGTTTGGAGTTTTTTCTGCTGAGAAGGAGGAGCTAAGGACAGGGGGAGGAGCTAAGGACAGGGGGAGGAGCTAAGGACAGAGGATGTTGGTTGATTGTTTTCTCAGATCATCTCTGTAAAGTCTGTGAGATGACGTTGTTGTGATTTGTGATCTATAAATACAATTTAATTGAATATAATTCAATTACACACATCCCTCCTGTGTGTGACACAATCAGACACCAAATAGTCATGTGATGCAGCCAACAGTCTGTAAGTTAACAAAGCAACTGACATGAAAGTGGAAGGAATCTGCAGAAGTGTTTTTGTGGGCTGAGGGGGGGGGCACAGCAGACGGGATGCAAATATGTTTGATGAGGAGACTATTAAAAACAGCCATGCTGTGTGTGTGTGTGTGTGTGTGCGTATGTGTGTGTGTGTGTGTGTGTGTGTGTGTGTGTATATGTGTGTGTGTTCTAAACAACAGCTGATGTTCTCATAGAGCTGCCACCTGATTGGATGAGCTGCAGTGTTTATCACACACAGAAAAGAGTCGAAAGGAGAAGACGACAGAAACAATCAATGATGAACAGATAATGTCTAAAGGGTCAAATATGTTCTGTCCAACATTAACTAACGTCCAACTGGGACATTTATGACACGTCTGTGTCTGGACATAAACACAATTAGTAACTGCAACCACTTTAGACCACATACACACACACAAACACACACACACAAACACACACATACACACACACAAACACACACACACAAACACACACATACACACACACAAACATACACACACACACACACATACAAACACACGAATACACACACACACAAACACACACACACACAAACACACACACACACACACACAAACACACACACACACACATACACACACACACATACACACACATACACACACACACACATACACACACACACACATACACACACACACACACAAACACACACACACAAACACACGCAGTAGACCTTGAACAACAACAAACATCAACAAACAAACAAACTAACATCTTCATCCTTATTAAGGTCTTTAGGTTCAGCCTTGGTACAAGGACAGTGCAGACACAGGGTTTGGGTGCCTAGCAACGCCCAACCCATCTGTTCAGGGGACGACATGGAAAGAAAAGAGGAGCAACGACGGTGGAGAGAGAGTGTGTGGGCGAGCAGTGAGCGCTCATCGTCCTGGACTTTCACGTCAAATGTAAATAAATTGTTAATCTTGGATCATCTTGGGAACTTTCATTCCACAAACATCTTTGTTGTTGTTTGTTCAGAGACTGAAAGAAATATTTAGAATTTAAAATGAGTCTGGATCCAAGACAAGATACTGGGGACCAGGTTTAAACCCAAAACACTTTTAACACAAAGACAGTTTTTGTAACAGAACTTTAAAAGGAACGAGGCGTAAAGATCTGGATCCATCAAAAGAGACAAACATCCCATCTTTAAACTATCAGCAAGTCTGACAACATAAAAAAACTGTCTGGACTCTAGGACTAAAGTGTCCTCCAAAGTCAACAGTCAGTAAGTGGACAGACACTAAAGTGATAAAATAACCTACAGTTGTTATTGTTGTAGATTATTGGACATGAGTCACTTATTGTTACTGTTTATTAACTAGTTCTACACGTGTTTAGTGACTACGAACTTCTTTATCTCATGATTTTGACTTCACTTAATGCACCTTCATAAAAACCATCCACTGACAGTTCACATTATAGTTCAGTAAATACATTAATTCCATCATGTGTTTCAGTCTAATACAGTGATTGACTGTAAACTATTGGGGCAGGGTCTTAAAGGGACATTGGTAAGAACACAGTGATGAAGCTGAAGCTGAAGCTGAAGCTGAAGCTGAAGCTGAAGCTGAAGCTGAAGCTGAAGCTGAAGCTGAAGCTGAAGCTGAAGCTGAAGCTGAAGCTGAAGCTGAAGCTGAAGCAGGCTCACCTCCCCCTCCCCCTGCTGGTTAACTTCTACAGAAGTCATTCCTCACCTACTGCTGCACAGTGCGCTCCACCAGTTGCAGTGAGCTACACCAGGTGCAGTGTGCTCCACCAGCTGCAGTGCACTCCACCAGTTGCAGTGCGCTACACCAGGTGCAGTGTGCTCCACCAGTTGCAGTGCACTCCACCAGTTGCAGTGCACTCCACCAGCTACAGTGCACTCCACCAGTTGCAGTGCGCTACACCAGTTGCAGTGCGCTACACCAGGTGCAGTGCGCTCCACCAGTTGCAGTGCACTCCACCAGTTGCAGTGCACTCCACCAGTTGCAGTGCGCTACACCAGGTGCAGTGTGCTCCACCAGCTGCAGTGCACTCCACCAGTTGCAGTGCGCTACACCAGTTGCAGTGCGCTACACCAGGTGCAGTGTGCTCCACCAGCTGCAGTGCACTCCACCAGTTGCAGTGCGCTACACCAGGTGCAGTGCGCTCCACCAGTTGCAGTGCACTCCACCAGTTGCAGTGCACTCCACCAGTTGCAGTGCGCTCCACCAGCAGGATAACGTCAGAAACGGTTAATAATACGTTTACAATAATAACACAAAAAAAGAACGAAAAAGTTCATTTTAGGATCCATGAACTTCTAGTTGATAATTTGGAAGAATGAACGATGAACTGAACTAATTCATATTGACTAACTTGAACTGAACTATGAACTAGTTCCTAATTAAGGTCAACTTTCCCAACACTGACTAACATATAAACTAACTCATAAGTCCTGGGTCGCTGCCTTTGCTAAACCTTTACCTCACTTTCAAAGAAAATAATTTCAACCACTGCAACAGTTTTAGCTTCGACACTAACGTTCATTTAACATGAACTGTGCTGTTAAAATAAAAATGATAATGAGCTGAGGTTTTAATATTTGACTAAATGTGAGTATACATTTATTTATTAGTTAATTTAAATGAACACATTGAAAAAAAAAAACAGCAACAGACGTGTCATTTATATTGATTATCTAACACATGGAACAAGATGAGCTTTAATTATTTTATAGATAAAGACAAATGTATTATTTAACAGAACATGCTTTAACTGTTCACAGTTCAAACTGTTCTTAGGTTATGTGTAAAATAATAAGTAGATACCGTTAATAAAACATTTTCTTCACTTTCAAGGTAAATAATTCAGTTTTGACCTTTGATCCGAAAATATATTAAATTATTGTGATACTGTGACAATAAGAATGAAATACTCAAGACAAATATATACTGTGTATGTGAATACTGAGCTGCTTTTTAATATTTTATTAAATATTATTTATACTTTCATGTTAGAAAATGTGATTGAACACAGTAACAGGTCCATGGTACTGGAAGGTCACCCTCCACATGTGATATCATTTGGAGCAGTTGTTAGGTGTTCCACAGATATAGGACACACGATGGACTAGGGTAGGGTGACCAGATGTCCCCAAAAATTTGGGACGGTCCCGAATTCTAAGCAGTCATCCCGAATCTGGCTGTACGTGTCCCGAAAATTAAACTTATACCAAATATATATAAGTATATATATATATTTGTTATCCCCAGGTGAGTGCCGCTGCTGCCCGTCTGCCGCTGAGGCTGCTGCCCGTCTGCCGCTGAGGCTGCTGCCCGTCTGCCGCTGAGGCTGCTTGCTCAGCCATGTTACAATGGCTACAATTGATCTATTTTGTATCTTCGTCCCATTCTAGTTGTATTAGATTGCTACAGTTAGAGCGAACAGTGACCGACACAACATTCATTTACAATAGAGACAGATTAATGAAGATTTGAAAACATTTGAAACAGTTTCATTATTATCTTGTTATTGTTCAATAATGTTTGGTCTATTTTAAGGGAACTGCTCGCTTCTATTAATGATATTTAATTAATATTAATAGACTATTACAGTAAACACTTAAATAACATTCATTTGACATGGAAATTCATGTTTTTTTAATAATTATGTACGTCAGTGCAGTGCTACCCCCCCCCCCATTTTCAGCCCACCTCATCTGGGGGTTAACAGAAACGTTTAGAATCTGTTTCCTTTCATTATCTCTATGATTGTTTAGAACAGTCGCTGTTAATTATCCATGCTTGTTCTGTGGGAATCACCTGTCACCATAAATCCATAGTTCAACTCCTGGTATTATCTGTTAAAAGTTTCCTTTTCTTGGAGGATCTTCTTCTGTCGCCTTTTCTCCTTCGAAAAGAAACGTTCCAAAGGCATGTGTTTGTTTTTTTTTAACTTATTTTACTAACACGCGGTAACATATTTTTGACATTCAAGTGACAGATGTAACCGAGAGAATCCGGTCATTTTTCAAAATAAAAGATTGTTCAGACTTGGATAATAAATAAATAAATAAATACAAGAGAAATAATTAATTAATTATTTGGTGGCCCGGTACCAATTGATCCACGGACTGGTCCCGGTCGTGGTCCGTGGCCCAGGGGTTGGGGACCACTGCTCTAAATGACTCCTATTGATACATATAATAAAATCTTGAGCAAACACAGAAATGATGTAATGAAAAATATTATGTTTTAGATTTAACAAGGAAAACAATGTTTTATCAGTTTATCAGCATCATAGAATGTCCAGTTTCTTTAATAATATTTATTTTCACTAAAAAAATGTATATTCTGTGTTTTTATTTGATATTTATTGTGTTTTATATTAAAACATTTTTATTGCATTTGTTGCACCAGGAATAAAGTATCCTTTAGAATTTCATTGTAATATTACAATAACAAAACAGTTCAGTCATTCAAGGCAAATGTATTTTTACGTCACATGTCATGTACGGGACAATTCAAGATACTTTACATAAAACATATAAAAAATTTAAATGATTAAAATACATTGAAGTACAATTAAAATAAGACATAAAATATTTAAAAGTCAGTAACGGCTCCAGTGAACACTCATGTTTTTCTCAGACCTCAGGTCGTTTGTTCCACAGGTGACGAGCAGAACAACTGGTAAATGTTCTTCACTTCTATAGTTGTTCCACCTTCATGGTTCAAAGCTCTTTACATTATCACCCATTCACACACACTCATACACCAGTAGGTTCTAAGGTTCTGTCAGTCCTACTGGGACACTAAGGGTTCAGTGTCTTTGTCCAAGGACACTTGGACATGTGGACAGACAGCGCCGGGATGCGAACCATCAACCCTTCAGTCTGAACCACAGCTGTCCGAATAAAACAGAACTGAATGATGCTTCACTTTGGTTCTGATTTTGGGAACACACAGTAAACCTGTTCCTAATGACCTTTGACCTCAGGGCTCTGGATGCTTCATGTGGAACCAGCAGTATTTGGGTTTATTTGGGTCCAAGTTTAGTGTTTTATAGACCAGGAGTAAGATTTAGAACTGTGACCTTTGACCCACAGGAAGAAAATGTATGGCTTTGAGGAGCGGTGTGATGTGGTCCAGTTTCCTGGTACTGGTCAGGACTCTGGCAGCAGTGTTTTGGATCAGCTGGAGCTGCCTGGTTAGTGTTTAGTTTAGACCAGTGTTATAATAATCTAATTTAGTGAAAATGAATGAATGAGTTTTTCTGTGTCTGGTTTGGACACAAAACCTTTGATTCTATGGATGTTCTTCAGGTGGTCATAGACAGACTGGGTCAGAACTTTTAAATGGTTGTTAACTTTCAGGTCTGAGTCAATAATTACACCCATATTTGTGTCTTGGTTTGTACAGTTCAGTGACATGGACTCAAGGTGAGCACTGACCTTTGACCTTTCTTTTTTGGGGCCAAAAACAATCACTTCTGTTTTGTCCACATTAAGCTGGAGAACGTTCTGGAACATCCACTCAGTGATTTGATGAAAACATTTACTCAGTGACAGTAACAGACTGTAGTGGTGTGATGAGACACAAATATAAAGTTGTGTGTCATCTGCATATGTGTGGTAAGAAATGTTGAAATGTTCTATGGTCTGAGCCAGGGGCAGCATATAGATGTGGAACAGAAGGGGTCCCAAAATGGACCCTTGGGGAACCCCACACAACATCTTTGTACTCACTGACGTGAAGTTACCAACTGACAAAGTAGTTCCTAACCTGAGTGACTGCAGATGTTTGGATGCTCCTCACATCTGCTAAAGCACCGTTAGCTTCCCTTTGTTAAGGCGGGGCTGTCAATCAAAATCATTGGCCCTGATTGGAGAAACCAGGTGCTTGTCATTTTCAATGACTTCAACCAATCACATTAAAGCTCTATGTAACGTAGATGATAGAAGTAGAAGCTCTTATCATACCTGGTTGGTAGAAGAATAATAACATCCTTAACATCAATAAATTCTTTAGAACCTGTTCTGTTCATCTTTTAAAGAATCAATATGCGATAGTTTACACAACACCGTTCAAATTGCAGAATCGAAGCCCAGTTCAGTCTTGTCCATGCTAGCCGCCATGTTTTTCAAAGCTACTGTGATCCTGACTGGTCTACGGTGGTCTACCGGACCCTTATGTGAAACTCACGAAGCTGAGTGGAAACACACGAGGGTCTGTGAAAGCCAGGCTAAGTAGTTCCTACTAGGGATGTTATTAACCGATGACCGTTTGACCGATGGTTGACCACATCAACGTTGTCTGGTCATAATTTTTTGTCATCAGTTAAAATGATAAAAAAATAAAACAAACGTCCTGCATTATAGTGTAGGTTATAAAAAGGAAGCTCTGTGATCTGTCCATAGCATATCTTTAAAAATGATTAATTTGAACATTAACCGTAGAATACAAGACGACAATTAATTAATAATAAACTCAGAGCTCAGATAATCTGTGTGTTACGACGTTTACTTAAAACAAACTAAACACAAAACTGACGTGAGGTAATAGAACTTCTAGAACTAGCAACTAGAGACTGGGACTAAGAGTTGTTACCATGACAACCTGACAGTGGATGAGTTGTGTTATCCATCTGACAGACGTACTGACAATGACATGACAGGTGGACGACCACTAAAGTAGTTTGTGCAGAACTGACTCAGGCTGGTGGACGTCACTGAGGTTTTTACAACATATTTAGCAGCGGAATTTACTGGAACATCTGATGTTTTCTCTGTGTGACGATTTAAAATAAGCTTTAACACAACATCGCTCGACCTCATAATGTGACTGGCTGTGTGTGTGTGTGTGTGTGTGTGTGTGAGAGAGACAGAGAGAGAGAGAGAGAGAGAGAGACAGAGACAGAAGAGAGACAGAAGAGAGAGAGAGAGAGAGAGAGAGAGAGAGAGAGAGAGAGAGAGATGGCAATGTCTTTTCTTTTCTTTTTGACAAACTTCAACCTTTTAATGAATGTCACCGTCCCTAGTTCATACCCTGTAAATAAGATTTGATTTTACTGGCTTACAGTGACAATAAGCCCCACCCACTTTTCCAGTCTGTCAAATAGTATGTTATGGTCAACTGTATCAAATGCTGCAGTGAGGCCCAGTAGTACCACTGAGGTCCAGTAGTACCACTGAGGCCCAGTAGTACCACTGAGGTCAAATAGTACCACTGAGGCCCAGTAGTACCACTGAGGTCCAATAGTACCACTGAGGTCCAATAGTACCACTGAGGTCCAATAGTACCACTGAGGCCCAGTAGTACCACTGAGGTCCAGTAGTACCACTGAGGTCCAGTAGTACCACTGAGGCCCAGTAGTACCACTGAGGTCAAATAGTACCACTGAGGCCCAGTAGTACCACTGAGGTCCAATAGTACCACTGAGGTCCAATAGTACCACTGAGGCCCAGTAGTACCACTGAGGTCCAGTAGTACCACTGAGGTCCAATAGTACCACTGAGGTCCAGTAGTACCACTGAGGCCCAGTAGTACCACTGAGGTCCAATAGTACCACTGAGGTCCAATAGTACCACTGAGGTCCAATAGTACCACTGAGGCCCAGTAGTACCACTGAGGTCCAACAGTACCAAGACAGCAGTTGTGGATGCATCATTGCATCATTTAACCCTTTAATCCAAACACACTTAAACTCACTATAAAAATAGTTTTGCACCAAAAAAACATTCAATAAGTTTTTCTTCTTCCCACTTTTTTTCGGGTGTAAATCAAATTATTATCAAATTATTATTATTATTATTATTATTGTATCTTTTCTTATGTATGTTTTATGTGAATGCTTGAAAGGCACAAAATCAATCAATCCATAAGACAAATATGTCATCTTAATTCTTCATTTAACCCACAGGACAGATCCTGCCCTCCCCCTTCAGAGGTCAGAGGTCATGGCACTAGCTCTTCTTCTGTGGTATATGTGGGTGTGGCCAGTTCCTGGACTGGAAGTAGCCTCTGAGTCCTTCCAGATCCACAGGAGGGAAGTAAGGTCCGATGCGTTTCCTCAGCCACCACTTCCCCTGAGCGGCGCTGGAACTGTCCGGACGGGTGAACCTGTATCTGAAATGTTCTCCTCTGACCCACCTGACGAAAACAAAACACACCATGGTCTCACAAACCTCTGACCATCACTTTCACCACATTTCTATTTACATTTCTATTTGTTCAGCCTCAGGCCCCGCCCACACAGCAATGTTTTTGAGTGAATTAAACAAAGTTTGTCACAGTTTCAACGTCACGTCCACACGGCACCAGCGTTTTGATTACCCCAAAATTATATATAAATAAATAAGTATATATAATACTGACTGAGCAAAAAACGTATTCGCTCTGTGAGTCTAGAATTTGGGTCCAAACTGTTCTGTATCTTGTGTCAGAATATATAAAACATTGGGTGTTAAACTCCAGTCGTCCAGGGTCAGTGTCCTGCACGTTTTAAATATTTAACTTTTACACATGTTTCAGTTTAACCCTTTAACGACTGAAACTTCAGCAGTTCCACAGTAAAACTAAATAAAAAAAAAAAATGGTCAAAGTCATCAATAAAATGAACAAAAATCAACAATAAACCAATAAAATAATTAGTAATCTGAACAAAATAAACACACATTGAACAAAAATAAATAAAAAAATAAAAAAACAAAATGTAGAAAATTAAACCAAATGAGCAAAAACTATTATTTATTAAATTAGAAATAACATGGAAGAATTAGCAAAAAAAAAAGTACTAAAAAAGGAGTTAGTATGAATGGTTTAGTTTAAATATTCAACCATTTCCTTTTTTTTTTTTAACTAAAGTGTCAAAAGGAAAAATTTAAACCAAATTTCAACACTAGTTCTCTTTGGTTTTTTTCTTTTTTAGTAAATTTTTTTGCTAATTTTTGTCCATGTTATTTATAATTTTGTAAATATTTATTGGTTTTCCTTCATTTTGTTGCTCAGTTTTTGGTTTATTGTTCTACATTTTGTTTTTTATTTAATTTTTTGCTCCATTTGTGTCTTACTTTGTTCATGTTACTAATTCGTTTGTCAGTTTATTATTTATTTTTGTTCATTGCATTGATGGCTTTGACCGTTTCTGTTCATTTTGTGTCTTATTTTATTCTTTTTTTCCTGTGGAACTGCTGAAGTTTAAGTAGTTAAAGGGTTAAACTGAATCATGTGGAAGAGGGAAATATCTAAAACATACAGAACACTGACCCTGGAGAGTTAATGTGAGAACTGTATATATAATATAATATAATATAATATAATATAATATAATATAATATAATATAATATAATATAATATAATATAATATAATGTAATATAATATAATATAATATAATATAATATAATATAATATAATATAATATAATATAATATAATATAATATAATATAATATAATATAATATAAATCCCAGATCATTATGATCACTACACATAAATCAAGGGTTAAAGGACAAAGAAAAAAACACTTTATTTTTCTTCACCAGAGGGAGCTAGAGGGCAGAGAATAAAGAAGTGAGGGGCATTAACCATTTAAACTTTCACTCAATTTCACCTAAATTTCTTAATAAAGTCTATTGAATGTTGTTCTTGAACCATTTTAATAACATAGAGTTTGTGTTTGATTATATTATAAATGAAAATATTCAGATTAAACCTGGGACATATGAGGCAGATCTTGTTAAATGATGTAATAGATAAAACATTTGTGGATATTTATGGATGTTTTGGACTATATGACTGTGTTAGAATATGTTTCCTCTGTAGATAATTAATAATAAAGGTTCACATCAGCTGTTTTTTGACATTTATATTTTAAACAAATGACAGTTTTTATATTTTCTGATGTGTTGTCAAACTACATTAGGTCATGTGACATTTGGGACAGGTTTGGTTGATTTGATTAACATTTTTGAGCGACTACTTTAAGTTTAAAGAGTTAGAAAAAACTGACGCATTTATTTTTAACCCTGCGATATATCTACTGTGATCTGAAAAAACGTCCTCAGGAGTAAATAACAGCTGTGGTGTCGACGCTAACGATCAAACAGATTAGTGGTCGACACTGAACATACGGTTCACTGTCATCCTTCTGTAACGGAAGTAATATAATATAATTAATTATTAATAAATACATACATATAGAAATACATAAATGTTAAAATGACATTAAATTGAAAATAAATAAATGAATAAATACATAAAAACAGACAAATAATAATAAAAAACCTAAATAAATACAAAAATACAAATGAATACAAATAAATTAATAAATGACTGGATAAAAAATAAATACAAAATAAAAATATATAAATAATAAATGACTAAATAAATAAAAGCAAACAAATAAAAATAAAGGCAAAAATATGAATAAAGGCAAATGAAATGAATAATACAAATAAATATAAACAAAAAACAAAAATAAATGAATACATAAAAACAGACAAATAATAAAATAAATTTCAAAATACAAATACATAAAAATAAACAGAAAAATGTTAAAATTAAATAAAAATAAATCAATAAATGAATGAATAAACAAAACTAAAGAAATAATAAAATAAATAAAAAATTACATAAAAATTCGATAAAAACTAAACAAAAAAATACACAAAAAATAAATAGAAATTTTTTTAAATAAAAACAAAAATATTAAATAAATGAATAAGTAAAAATAAATACAAAGTGGTTAAAATAAAATTAAAATACAGAAATAAACAATAATAAATATAAAATACAAATAAATCCAAACTAAAAAACCAAAATAATAAATAAATAATTACACATAACTTTCTTTACTTTGTCAGTGAGTGGTTTTGTGCTCAGTGTGTTTCAGCTTCTATTGAAGCTCATTTATTTCCTACATTAACAGGATGTTGTCATGTGACTGTTACACACATGTAACATTGTGACGTCGATGCTCAGACAGTATATTGTTCATCTGTATTAAACACCTACCGTACATTAATGCAGTTAATAAACAGCTGCCGTGGTTTTACCTGGGTGTTCCTTTGTTGTGGAATGGGTTGTGGTCCATCAGAGACAGGACGGTGCTGTCGTTGGACAGAAGACGACCTGCGATGTGGATCACCCACTCGCTCTGTTCGTACGTCTACACAGTAAAATAAGACAAAAACATGGATGGTTAAAAATAGACACAAAACTTTAAAAGAGAAGAAAAGAATTAAATAATTTAATTAGTGGAATGTCTAACCCAATGACAGCAGACTTTATATAACTGACATTTTAATAACAAATGCACTAAACATTTAGTAATAGACAGAATATTTAGGTATTTATTCAGGTTTTTCTAAAAGGATGGTTTGTTAATAGAAATATTTTCATGTAATTTGACTTTTTTTTTTTTTACATTAAAATCTGCAGTTTTCATTATTTATAGATAATTATGATCATATTTTACTGCTCTGACCCAATGTAGATCTAATTATTTTGAATGTAGAACCTGAATTAAAATCATTTTTACACAGTTAATGTATTTATTGTTATTTATCTTATGGTCCAGACTGGACCCTTTGGTGAGCTGGATTTGGTCCCCGGGCCTTATGTTTGACACCTGTGCTCTAGGGTTATTTTTTTTTTTTTGGCAGAGGTCCAGAATGTTGGTGTTATAACTAGAATGATCATAGTTTAGGAAGGGGGGGGTCTCATAAAGAACGTTTTCAATTATCATCAAACAATAAAGTTGTAAAACACATTTTTTAAAGTAATGTAAATAATGGTAAAAATGAAGTGGGTAAAGATGAAGAGCATAATGATGAGGAAAGAGAAGAGGATGAAGATGTGAACCTGCTGCCCTCTAGTGGTTTAACTAAAAGATGCACCTCTAGTCTGTAGGTCTGATTTAGTCTGGTTACCCTGGACTACACTGTCTGTCCAAACAAAAGGACAGTTGGTGAAAAATTCTTCATCATGTAATAAAATATTTCATTTCATATGTCTGTTGTTTTGGAGTGTTTGTACAGTAAATGTTAAAGTACTAGTAAAACTAAACACAAAGACAGTAAAGACCATTACTGTGTCCATTTAAGACCCTGCCCCAATAGTTTACAGTTAATCACTGTATTAGACTGAAACAGAAATTGTAATGACCGTATTTATCACAGTATAAGGTGAACTGTCAATGGATGTTTTTATGAAGGTTTTTCATATATAAACTGCATTAAGTGAAGTCAAAATCATGGGATAAAAAGTCTAAATTATGAGACAGAATGCCAAAATTATTAGATAAAAAGTAAAAATTATGACACAAAAAGATGAATGGTTTTTAGAAGGTTTTTCATATATAAACTGCATTAAGTAAAGTCAAAATAAAAAGTCTAAATTATCAGATAAAGTCTAAATTCCCAGTCACTAATCAGTATCAATATTAATCCATATATCAGTCCCACTGTGGTGTTTGTAGAACTAGTTAATATAGAACTAGTTAAGATACAGTAACAATAACTGCTTCATGTCCAATAATCTATAACTCCTGGGACTGAACAACAACAACTGTAAGGTTATTTATGTTTGTTTCTGTGCACTTACTGACTGTTTACTTTGGAGGACAGAGTTGTTGTTTTTTGTTTGTCATAAACTTTTTGTAACTGGACCATATTCCATGAAACGTTCAATAAAGGTGTGATGCAGAACAGATCGATTACATTGTGGTGAATGTAGGTCAAAGGTCACCAAAAAGGTGTTTTTACAACAAGAGATGGAGTAAATCAGGTCAAATGTTTGTCAACAACAAACTTTGTCCATATTGGGATCATCTGAGTCTGAGAGGGCGGGGTTTGTTTTACCTACGACCATTTGTGTTCGAGAAAATACATTCAACTAGAAAAGCACTGAGAGCGCAAACCTCTGCCAAAAAGTTAACGGAGAAAGTTAGGAATGACTAAACAAAATGGTGGATTATGGAGCTGAACGACTGTTGTCGCTTCTGTAAAAATAATTTAACGATTGTTGACGTTTTCTCACATTCTTCACTCATCTGTGATAAAAGGAAATCTACACCTGTTGTTGTTCTTCTTCTATGGTTGTTTACACTTGTTTCTCTACCAATCATCGCAGCGTCACTTTGTTAGTCCCGCCCTCTGATTCTATACTTCACTGTGATTGGTCGACCAGATTCAGGGAAATCTAGACAAAAGTTACATTGAGTGAAACTAGGCTACTACGATAGAACATTATATTTACTGATGCTAGGAGGAGCTAGTGTGGCTAGGCTACTACGATAGAACATTAGATTTACTGATGCTAGGAGGAGCTAGTGTGGCTAGGCTACTACGATAGAACATTATATTTACTGATGCTAGGAGGAGCTAGTGTGGCTAGGCTACTACGATAGAACATTAGATTTACTGATGCTAGGAGGAGCTAGTGTGGCTAGGCTACTACGATAGAACATTAGATTTACAAATGCTAGGAGGAGCTAGTGTGGCTAGGCTACTACGATAGAACATTAGATTTACTGATGCTAGGAGGAGCTAGTGTGGCTAGGCTACTACGATAGAACATTAGATTTACAAATGCTAGGAGGAGCTAGTGTGGCTAGGCTACTACGATAGAACATTAGATTTACTGATGCTAGGAGGAGCTAGTGTGGCTAGGCTACTACGATAGAACATTAGATTTACTGACGCTAGGAGGAACTAGTGTGGCTAGGCTACTACGATAGAACATTAGATATACTGATGCTAGGAGGAGCTAGTGTGGCTAGGCTACTACAATAGAACATTAGATTTACTGATGCTAGGAGGAGCTAGTGTGGCTAGGCTACTACGATAGAACATTAGATTTACTGATGCTAGGAGGAGCTAGTGTGGCTAGGCTACTACGATAGAACATTAGATTTACTGATGCTAGGAGGAGCTAGTGTGGCTAGGCTACTACGATAGAACATTAGATTTACTGATGCTAGGAGGAGCTAGTGTGGCTAGGCTACTACGATAGAACATTAGATTTACTGATGCTAGGAGGAGCTAGTGTGGCTAGGCTACGACGATAGAACATTAGATTTACTGATGCTAGGAGGAGCTAGTGTGGCTAGGCTACTACGATAGAACATTAGATTTACTGATGCTAGGAGGAGCTAGTGTGGCTAGGCTACTGATGCTAGGAGGAGCTAGTGTGGCTAGGCTACTACGATAGAACATTAGATTTACTGATGCTAGGAGGAGCTAGTGTGGCTAGGCTACTACGATAGAACATTAGATTTACTGATGCTAGGAGGAGCTAGTGTGGCTAGGCTGCTAAAATACACTCAAATGTACTAAAAATGACACCAGTGTAACCACAGAGAAAAGTAAATAATGCTGGTGGATGCAGGACAAACCTACCTGGAATGCAGCAAACCACATGAGCCAGTCCAGTCGGTAGTGGTATGGTGATATGAGGCACGGCCGCCGGTACACATCGCCCGGCTTACACAGGAACTGGTACTCTTCCCATACGGCCTCGGGGTCTTTGGGATCTTCGGCCAAAGTGCCCTGGAAAATGACCTCTGTCCGTTCTTTGGTGATGCTGCACAGAGGGTGGGGTTTGGAAAATAAAATAAGTGTTGAGTCTGAATATCATCACAACTTCTTTGCTCCCTTTTTATTTCTGTTGAAATAACAAAGAGCAGGTTTTCATGAAAACACATTTACCTTTTCATCAAGTTGAAGCAGAAACTCAGTATGTGCCTCAAAACCTGATCAATTTAATTTAATCAATAAACATAAAATGTAAAGCGCCGGGTCCAGTCTGCAGTTCAGTACGGTACAGTTTAGAACGGTACAGTTTAGAACGGTACAGTTCAGTACGGTACAGTTCGGTACGGTACAGTTCAGTTCAGTACGGTACAGTTCAGTACGGTACAGTTCAGTACGGTACAGTTCGGTACGGTACAGTTCGGTACGGTACAGTTCGGTACGGTACAGTTCGGTACAGTACAGTTCGGTACGGTACAGTTCAGTTCAGTACGGTACAGTTCAGTACGGTACAGTTCGGTACAGTTCGGTACGGTACAGTTCAGTTCAGTACGGTACAGTTCAGTACGGTACAGTTCAGTACGGTACAGTTCAGTACGGTACAGTTCAGTACGGTACAGTTCAGTACGGTACAGTTATTTTAGCGTTTCCATTATGACATACTGACATAAACATTCATCTGAAAAATACTGTCCCTTCAAAATGTTTCCAGGATGCCGTGGATGACCCAGTGCTAGAATGACCCCTAACCCTATTTGTTCCTGCTGCTATCAGAAAGTTTAACAGATGTGCCTGAATGAACTGGACTAGTTAGACAGAAGGATACGAGCACTTTATGTCTTTATTATTTGTGACTCACCACCAGTAAACCAGGCATAAGTGTGTGTAAATCCAAACAGAGTTATGTGTGTATCTTGGTAGAGTGGAAACTAAGGTTTAAGATGGTGAAAAAATGATGTTTCTATCACAAGTAGAACCAAAGTTATGGTCATTTTAATATCCACATTTGGACATATTTTACAATTTGCATATTTTTAGATATTGTCCGTTAAAGTTTTGGACTGTTTTGGGGTAGGAAGTCCTTAGCAACGCATAATAATTTGTATCCGATTGACACAAATTGTTGACAGATGTTAAAGGACACTCTGATGGACATGTCACAGAAGTTTTATATATTATAATAATAGGACAGAAGTGTGACGTATTATAATCATTTGGCTTACACCATTGGACAGAACATTCAATATAAGCTTTTACCTCGTACCAAACACTTGGGTGTTTACCCACGGAACGGAGATCGTTTTGTTCGGCGAAAAGAGGTGGAAGTCGTCTTTGTCTTTGCTCAGCAATACCTGAACTTTTGTCACCGCTTAAATAATTGACTCAATAAACACCTTTATTGATTGGATTTCAATGTAATGACCACAGGAAGTGAACATAGAGGTGTTAAGGTACCGTTTTTTGATAAGGTGTAAACACTAATAACAAATCACCTTCCAGCCTAAATTTGGCTGTAGCTCTGAACGGCTCAGCGCGACTTATGCCTGGTTTCGTGGTGGTGGGTGACATTTGTTTTTGAATTGTTGTTGCCTGTTATTTATAGGTGTAACCACCTTTTGACCATTGGACTGGATTTCTCCTTTGGAGGTGAATAAAGTTCCATCCACCCACCGGTCAATCCCACTGTTCCAGGGGTCTGCAACTCCAGTCCTAAACACAGGGATCCATCAAAAATCTGCAGGACAGAGGGGTCTCTAGGACTGGAGTTGTAGAGCCCTGCACAACTTAAAACACAAATATACAGACCGTAGGGGAACAACAGTTGGGAATGTGTGCAGTTTATTTATATATTTATATACAATAACACATTAACTGCTGTCTGTCCCATAGAAGGACATGACAGTGCACAGTTTGTTTTGGAACTATTGAGACTTACATGAACCATGTAATCACTGTCACGGTGTCGTAACTCTCTCTCTCCATGGCTCTTGGACAGACTAACCAGACTGTGACTGGACGAGTGGTATGACTGTAAAGTGGCTTGATGATTTGATTTGATTAAGAAACTGTTCAGACCTGGCATTAACAGCATCCTGAGGGACCAGAGCCCACGTGGATCTGATTACATGGAGACGACTAATGTCGAATTATCCAGGATACATTTGGACCAGGTCTAGGAGACAATAGGTACTTCCCTATAGAGTACTTCTAGGAACTATATAGTTCGTACCCACATCAGGTACTTCTGCCCACACTGGGTACCCACAAGATGGCTCTTTATCCATTTTACACTTCCTGATTTGAAAACAACTGGAATGGCCACCACGTCCACAGACCTATGACATCCAATGTGAGCTTTTTTCTGCCCCCCCCCCATATATATATGGTCATATCATTCAGCTAACCTGAGTGATAGGAGCAGCAGTGCAGACAACGCACACTAAGACAACACACTTTTTTTTTTCTCCGCTGATTTAAACTTTTTGTACTTAATATAAAAAGTGAGGACGTGTGACAGACGTGTGGACAGTCCAGTTTTAGAGCCGTGGGTCCAGACCAAATACAGACATATGTTCACCTACAGATGTTCAGTTCAATTTAACAGAAAACTCTTTGCTAACGTTAGCCTTTGTTTTGTCAGGGTTAAAATGCTGATGCTTGTGTCTTGTCAGTGGACGTTGTTACATGAACTTTAATATAAGTTGTTCATTGCTGGACAGACGTATGTCCTTGTTGTTTCTTCGCTGACAATGTGATGACGTCATCACGACTCGCCGACTCCACTTCGACTTTATTGACGGACACGACTTATCCATCAATAAAGTTAAAAACCTATATTCAAGTCGACTACTTGAAAAAAAAAAAAGCTCATTAATGCCCTAAAAAAACTGTCTTAACTGTCCACAAACAATCCCCATGAGCAAGAAACAAACTCCTATATAAAAATAAATAAATTAAAATATCCATTATTATTTTTTTTTAAAAATAATTTATTGACTGAAATTCACTTACGGTCATTCCTGTCTATATATGACTACTGTCCCACCCCAGGGAAGCGCCCCTGCTGTGTGGACTGTACCTTCCAAAGGCTCCGTATGTGTTGACGATGCGCAGTGGGTCAAATGAAGCGTTCATCAGCTGCCTTGAGCTCAACAGATTGGTCACCACAGGAATGCTGAGGCAGCCAATCAGAAGAGCCAACGATACGTTCACCACTCGACGCATCAGCATACCTGACAAAGAAGACGGAAGAGGAGATAACTGCAAATGAAAACACAACAGCACGCTTTATTATGTCTACATTTTACAACTGGAAGATTGGAACTAGGGATGGGACATGATTTTCGAATATTTGAATATTGGTGACACGCTCAAATATACGATACTAATTTCTAATGCTGTATTACTTGTATTGCGTTTCACTTGGAAGCAATGACCGTCATTGTACGGTGGTCAACAGGAGTAAACGCCTCACATCGACAAAACGCTGCAAACACAAGAAAGATGAACAACTAAAAACACAAACACATAAAACAAATGCAAGAGAAAAATGTTGCAATAACAGAAACTAAGCAGAGCGAGTACGTACGTCTGTGTGAGCGAAACGTCTGTACTGTCGGAGCGCATGTTTTCTGCAGCCAGATTAACTGTGAGTAAAACCTGCCATGAATTCATGTGATTATTGTTGTTAAATCCGTTCAACATTTTACCTAAATCAGCTGTTTCACTTGGTTCTAACGAGACAGTTAAATTAAATATAGCGTTGGCTGCAGGTATTGTGATTTTCAAATTAAAAGCCTTTTACTTGTTTCATGCAGAAGATCAGATGAATCACTGAGGGAAGATCAACATGTTGTTGTGTCATTTATAATATTCTAAATGTTTGGTTTCCTCTTTTACCCTTTCTGTCACTGCATGTGTGTTTGGGGGTGGGGCTGCACATCAGTGTTGGGGTGGGGTTTCATAGGAACATGTTCGTTTTTCTGATAATATTTGAATAGTTTCCAGCGAATTTCAAATAGTGTTTTAGACCAAAAGTCACATCCATAATGGACACATATATAAATACACATATACAACATAAATAAATAAATAAATATATATGTACTATGATAAATTAATTAGAATATAACTACAGTATATCACCAATATATCAATTTACACTACATTTATCTATAGTGTAAGTGTATATATACACACATACACACACACACACCTATACTCATACACACATAATCACACTCCCTCATCCACAGTTACACACTTCCTCTTCCATATACTTGTTTAGAAATACGTTTTTGTAATAATAATGCAGGTCATAGCTGTGTATAAAGTGGAGCTGAGTGGCCAAGAAAAGAGAGAGAGAGAGGGTGTGTGGCTGTAATTAAAACTTCAATCACTGGGACATTATTGTGTGTTTGGCCTCAGTGTGGGGGGGGGGGGGGGGGTTATTTCTAAGGACACCATGCTTAAGTAATGGAGCCTTGTTTATTTTATTTTATTTGTTCTATAGTGCGTGTGCGTGTGTGTGTGTGTGTGTGTGTGTGTCCTGGCTGGAAAACATCTGACATCATGGGTTGACACATGTCGGGTGGGGTGGGGCCCACATGGGTTCCCTCCTACCTGCTTATCCCAGGCATGTAAAACACATTAACATAATCCAACTAAAAGGTTCCACTTTGACACAGACTTCGTGTCTCTGCTCAAACGACTGCACCATTCTCACACCACAGGTAGAAGGTTATTTTACATTCAACATCTTCCAGTCAAACAAAGACGCTAATGGCTCCGATGAGACCAATTAGAAAAGGGGCCGCTCTCACTTTTTTACCACATTTCAACCACAGTGTTTTGTTCAACAGTAAAGTGGCGTTGCATTAAATTCCATTAAATCGTACGTCATTCTTTTTCCCAGCTCCTCAGCTGTCCAAGTGCTAATCCCCTTTTGTCCCCATAATTCCATCTACAGTAAAATATCCCTGAACACTTTTGGTCATGGGTTGATTTACCCATTAGACTCAAATGGAACTAATATTAATGTTAACCCTTTAACCCCTGACGTGTCTGTGGTGAGTGTTCTGAAAGTACGACTTATTTTAAATATTCATTAAAAATTCAACCATTTACTCAGTCGGAAAAATTTAAAAGCACGTTATTGTAATATAACAGAGCATGCTCAGTCCACCCCCAGCTGCCTGTGTTCTTTTTTTTTTACCGTGTAACTAAGGCTGCATGATTAGACCTGTTCAAAAATCGACTTTTTCCTATTCTCATATCAAATGATATTATTTCCTATGGTTCTTCATCTGAAAAAGCCAATTCATAACCATTTTTGTCCACATTGAGGTTGAAGCTTCACACAGTCTCTCTTCTAAAACATTTCTTTTATTTTCAGTTCTATAACTTTACACCCAAGTAAGATGGAACAATATTTTACATATCAAATAAACGAGGAGACTCTACAGCAGAGGTGCCAAATCCTGGTTCTCGAGAACTACTATCCTGAATGTTTTAGATCTATCACACATTCAACACACCTGATTCAAATGATGAACTGTCATCGAGCTCTGCAGAAGAATGACCGTCAGGTGTGTTGGAAGAGGGATGCATCTAATAAATGCAGGATAGTAGTTCTCCAGGACCAGGACTGGGCCCCCCTGCTCTACAGCATTCATGCTAACCATAACTAGTCAGGGCTCTACAGTGCGCCCATTTCACTTGCATTTGCGACCAAATATTTCAGCGTGCGAACGAGGAAAACAAAACAGTCGCACATGTGCGAGTGCTTCTTGCAGCACACAGACCTGAGGAGCTAATTATGGCAAAGCCAAAGTGTTCACATAGCCACGCGTTGTCTTTATTATATCACATGTTACAGGACGCGTTCTGGTACGCGCAATGGCACGCGCAATGGCACGCGCAATGGCACGCGTTCTAGCACGCGTTCCATAACGCGTGCTATATGATCACTTTGACTGTTTTTTGTTCATTGTGTTGCTTATTTTATCTTATTTTATTTTTTACTGTGTCTCAGTCTCAGGAGTTAAAGGGTTAATCAT